>OMLM01008798.1:0-23664 GCA_900302695.1 Helostoma temminkii
TATAATACAAGCCCCCAAAATATCTTTGAAAATATTAACAATATAAATTTATATATATTTATATATATATATATTTGTAACAAGGTATATCATCTCTGATACAATGTCACTACACTTTTCAATGTGACTAATGTAGACTATCAAACCAGAGGTTTCTTACCTATGAGGCCAGTCATCTTATCAGTGACAGCACGAGAAGCTCTGATGAAGGCATTGTCACTCTCATCATATTTCATCTTCATCTCAAAGAATCCTACAGTAAATATAAGAACGTTAGATTTTAAAACTGAAAGCTGAAATTTACCTATCTCAATAAAACAAATAAGACAATTTATCCAAAGCAAAATGAGTGTCAGGTTCATCTGATCACACCTGTACCTCATTCTTTTGTTTGTGTAATGAAAATTTAAATTCAAATTTTATTTACGGTATGGTTGTGTTGATGTTTCAGTAGTGATAAAGTTACTGAAATAAACAGCATCCCCTCTTCTCTCTTTCTACTTTCAGCTGTTCACCGAAAGAGCAGAAAGGCAACTACTTGAAACTGTGTTTTTCTATACTATTCATTGTAAATATGTTTTTATTATTAATAACACATCTGGATCAATTCAAATAGGCACAGAGGAGATCGGCCCGTGGCTCAAGAGGTAACCTATAGGCCTTGCCACAGGGGGTTAACAAGCCAGTATGGTGATGCAACAATTATGTTCTCAGCTGTGCTGTAATCATCTTGTTACATATTTTTTATATTCATTCATGAGGACATGTATCACAACCATACAATGACAAATCAGCTTCTCAGCAGGGCAACCTTTCCCTGAGGCTCAGTTTTTAGCCACTTCATTTCTCACACTGTCCAACTTACAGAAGCCTGGAACAGTCAAGGATGCCATTCAGTATACATATGTATTTGGCATAGCTGAGTGAGGTGCAAAATTCACCACTGCAACAAGCGAGAGCTGATGTTCTGGAGCCAGTGGTGTATCTAGCATTGATGCAATTTTGTATTGTGTTTGTACAAGACTGCAGTGACCCACTGAATTAAGAGGCCTTTAAAGAAGGTCATATACACTTGTGATGCCACTAAAAATCCACAGTGGAAAGCTGCAGGGCTGCAGGACATTGTGCAGACACAGGTAGGCTACTCCATGAATGTAGCCACATATTGCCAGTTCAATGTGAACTACACAAAGCCTCTCTTCAGACAAGTGACCTGTTATACATTTAGCCTGTCACTGAAAACTTGTGTAAACGTGTAAACGGTGCTTATGCTATTTTAAAAACTATGTCTATTATGTCTACCATCTTTCTATCTGTTCAAACAATATGAATCATTAAAGTTCTTTCCCTAATTAGTAAGCATGTAGTATATTATACACTTTCAAGCAAATCAAAGACAAGACACAGATGAATTATTCCTTACTGTTGAAGACCACATTGTTATCTTTGAAGTCCTTCCACTGTTGGTACCATTTTGAGTCTTTGTGGAGCACCACACCCATGGCTTCCCTGAAGAAAACACAAAATAAGGCTTCAAACATCACGTTTAATTACATTAGGAGAAACAATAACAGAACAGCACACTAAATCCATAAAACACTACTGCTTTCTCTTGCAGTAAAGTAGAGGACACTCACTTACTCGTTGGCTTCGAAGACCTTGGTCTCATCCCCAGCTCCCTTAGAGGAAAACTCAGTCCTCTTCCTGAGCTTGGCAGGAGACCGATAAGGGCCAGTGTGACCCAGGTCACCAATTTCTTTCTTCACATTCTCCATTCCCTGATGTTAAATAATCAGACAGGAGGCATGAAAAAAGTTTCAATATTCAGGCATATTGTTTATTGGACACCGTCTGCCATTATTGTAACTTCTGTTCTCTAACATTAAACCTATAGTTTTACAATAAGACACCTGTGAGTATGGCCTTTTATGAAAAGGCCAAATATTACCTATTTACAAGTCTGTATAGCACTTTAATAACGAGAAATAAAAACAATTAAGCTAGTTAAAGTTCAGAAACAAAGATACATTTTTGCATTACAGTGAGGGCAGTAAATCACATACCTGAGATATTGCCTTGAATGCACCACTCTTCCCCAACATCTCACCCCTTTTAGAGACAGTCTCTGCAGAGGTCTTTGCTGTTTTGGCAGCTTCCTCCATTCCTTCCTTGATTTTCTTCCCAATGTCTGTTCGACTGACCTCTTCTATCCCCTACAGAAACACAGACACCTTATAAGGGTGAATTCATCAAGGTGAAAAGCATAACAACCATATGAGAATGAAAAGAAAGGTTTCATCTGGTTGTGATCTGTATCACACTCACCTCTTTAACTGTCTCAGATATGTTTCCCAACTTCTTCTTGAGAACCTCAGATGTCTTCACTGTTTCAGACTCTATAGTTTTCTGTAAAATTAACAGATGGGGTGAATAATAGTAAAATACACTAGACCAAATCCATTCCATGTTAATATATAAATAACAATAAATATAGAAATAGCATCTGTGGCTGTTTACTAACATATTTCCTTCGAGCTTGTTTCAATGCATCTGACTCCTCCAGTTTTTTGGCCTCTTCCCGGAACTTCTTGATGCTTTCTTTCATTTCTTTGTTCTTGTTTAGCTCCTGCTTCAGGTTGTCCAGAAACTCCCCCAGGAAGCCTTTTCTGCCGCCACCACCCCTCTCCCCTGACAAATACCTTACCTGCAGAAAGGCTGAGTGAGGCACCCTGGATATCTGAAACCGGAAAAACAAAAATAGCTAATTTACTTCAAGTTGGAGCAGATTAACAAAATGTACGTTCATTATTCATTCGTTATTTTGTGCATGCACTCATACCTACAGGAGAGGTGTAATACTTAATTTTAGAAACTCTGCTTTTGTTTCAAGAAAAAGTGTAGTGGTGCCTGCACAGCTTGTGTCAAGTGTTTTTACCTGAGAGGGGCTTGTGAGGAACCCATGTATCCTGTAGACATTGGGTCTGTTGTGAAGCAGCAGGAAAGAGGAAGGAAATGCTACTAAGCCTCTTTTTACACATGCCTGGAGAAAGGAATACAAACTTCAGTAGGCTGCAGACAGCATAACTCTCATGAATCAGTTCTGCAATGAACTTTGTTATCTATACATTGACACGTGGGAACAAAACAATGGGAATGGCATGTCACTTGAAAAAAAGCTTTACATACTGTTTACCACGCTGGTTGTTTATTATAGAAAAACCCTATTTATTAGAAGTCATGGCACAATGTGAGAACATACGTATACTTAAGTCGAAGTCTTGACTGGCAAAGGCTTAATTTTTTGATTTAATCATGAGCGTCAAAGTCCAAACACCGGCTGCTTATCTTTACATTCAAAGCTAGCTTAGCTTAGCAAGCTATTGCAGGGCTAGTAGTCATTCAGGAAAAATAAGACACTCGTGACATAAGATACAAACTATTTGTTCAAAAATAAAGTTTTCTTATTATTATTCGGAATTGCTTAGCCTAAATGCAGATCTTTACAGCTAAATGATACAAGCACTCACCTGATAACACTGACACAGGGGGGCCGCCATCTTGAATATAGTGACTATGACCTTCTTCCGGTGGTGACCTTCCATGTCCACGAGGGGAGGGACTTCAGAGATCGTCGTAATATCCCCGTGACACCATGTGCTCTTTACCTCCAAATACTGATCAAATTATTTAACACAATGCGTGCTGTTAAACTTCAGCAACACCAACTTTAGACTTCACAACTATCTTAGTAAATATAATAATGTGAATTGAAATCTCCCGCGGTCTACTACACACCAACGGCCTTCACAGGTGGCGCATCAATGGTGCCCCCACCTCATACACAGCGTGTCCCGAGACGGACTCCAGCCCGCCAAAGGATTACTGTGTATATCATATGGCTTAAGGGATGGTGGACTGATTTCAAGTGAGTATCATAGTTTATACTGATTGTTCACCAGCAGCCCACTATATTAAAATGCAACGACACAAAGAGGTAAAATCATTTGAAATACCAAGGTTTATTTATCAAAACACATTAACAAAGGCAATGGCAGGTAAAGCATGACAGGAGGGAAAAAAAAAAAAAAATTAAAAATTTGGTCTCTTAAAAAAAAAATAATTTTTTTTTTACAGAACTAAAACACGTTCATTGTTTTCCCTAACTAAAATAACATGTTCACTGTTACAAATTCTATCAAACAAAGCCAATATGTTGAAGGGCAATTCAGATGATAGAGCATTTGGACATTAGTGACTATATGAAATATGAGATGTAACACAGAAATCACTTATGCATTCCTATCAATCCTAACATCAATCTCTCTTCCGTTCAGTCGATAGCCATTCATGGTCCGACAGGCACGCTCAGCAGTTTCAGGGTTGTCAAAGCGAACTACACCACAGCCCTTGGACTTTCCATTCTCGGTTTTAATATCAGCATACTGGACCATGCCTGCATAGGAGAAGACAGGGAAAAGTAATTAATGTTGTAAGATCAAAGTTTAAAAATAGAAAAACAAAGTTTGATATTTATATAATACAACTAGTCTTACCACATGTATTGAAGGTATCCTTCAGCATCTTCCAGGTGAAGTCAAAGGGCAGCTGAAACAAAATTCAATGAAATTGTAGGTAAGAAGAATCAGATTTAATTTAAATATAACCAACTCCCAGTAGGCAAACACTCACATTTCTGACAAAGATCTGGCATCCCTTTCTGATATTGCCTCCACCGGTTCCGGGACCACTGGCTCCAGTTCCTCCAAAGGAATTGCCGCCAAACCCACGATCCAAATCAGCAGAACGATCAAACTGGCCACCTACACCTCCAGATCCCATCCGGTCCATGCCAGAGCTCATGCGGTCGAGGCCACCAGAGGGGAAGCGGTCGAAGCTGCTGGCCATTCTGTCCAGCCCAGTGTTGCCCATGCGATCCATATTCATTGGGGAACCGAAGTCCAGGCTAGAACCCATGCGATCCAAACCAGACGGGCCTAGGCGGTCAAATCCAGCTGGGCCAAGGCGGTCCATGCTGGAGCTCATACGGTCCAGGCCAGGTCCTAGCCTGTCCATACTGGGCCCCAGCCGGTCCATCCCTGAGCCCATCCGGTCAAACCCAGACCCCAATCTGTCTAGGTCAGAAACGCGGTCCATCCTGTCCATGCCTAGACGATCCATCCCTGACATACGATCCATGCTGCCTCCCAAGCGGTCCATTCCAGTGTTCATGCGGTCCATACCCAAGGAGCTTCCTGTAAAAGGCAATAAATCATTTAATCAAAATAAATAAATTAATACCAAAGGTCACATTCACCTGTCTGGGCCAAACTCAACATTACATCTGATGTTTATCATAGTAATTAGAGGAATTTCCTGAAAATACTAACCCATTCCTCTTTCAAAGGAGTCTCCAAAATTATTGCGAGACATTCCCATTTCATTTCGCCCAAACTCCCTGTCAAAAGCACCACCAATCCCCCGGTCCATCTCTAACAATGTAAGAGATTAAACCATTAGAAACATCAAGCAAACGTGAAAGCCTTCCACGCCTGCTTTGGAGAGCTCAGGACATTGTAAAACTCTCCTTACCATTCATTCTGCCCATTCCTGAAGAACCAAAGCGTTCCATGTTGTTCATTCCTCCAAAGTTGTCCATTCCTAGAACATAGGAAAAAAAATTAATCCTAATATCAGAAGACCCCCCAACCCAAAAAACCCCCAAAAACAAACGGTTGATGGATAATACAGCAGTATGCTTGTGTTCTTGTACATACCTCCTCCCATACGACCTCCCATGTTGCCAAAACCCATTCCATCCATTCCTACAAATATAAGGAATGATGAGCCACAGGTTTCACAGGTCTTTCATTCAAGAATTTTTATAGAAGTATTTGGCCAAATTACCTCCTGGGCCCATGTTGCCCATGCCGCCGCCACCACCTCCTCCCCTGTTAAGTTGAGCAGCATCAATGGGCTGGCCACCAGGCCCCAGGCCCAAACCAACACCACTCAGACCACCTGGGACAATTTGTTTTATTATTGAGACTGTCCACATAAACATGATAGGAAGTAATATATTCACATTACATCACAGATTAAACTAAATCATGGCTGTGTCTGGTAACATTAATTCAATAAAATGTATTTACTCTCAATTTATACCGCACGTTTTAATCCCAGTGAAAAATAGTGTATACTTACGAGGAAGAGCACTAGGTCTCTCAGGTGGTCCAAAATCTTTGGGCAGGGACTTTTCATCCTAATAAAAAAAAAAAAAATTTACAACACAATCACACAGTGCCCTTTGATCGTGAAAAGATCCAACATACAGGGAGTTTAAGGAAACTTACCAGTTTGACATGCATGACCCTGTTAAATAACAGCTGCCCATTAAACATGGCTGTTAAACAGTTAAGGAACATGGGAGAAATCTTACCATCAAAATCAACATTTTATGCATACAGTAAAAAGGTATACCAAACAACATTTTTCAAAAGGATACAGACAGCTTGAACTGCTTCAATGGGCATATCGAACGTCACTGTGCCCATGCCTCTGCTTTTCCCATCTTTGTCCTCGAGAATGTCAGCTCTCACCACCATACCTGCCATGCTGAAAACCTCTTTCAGCTTCTTCCAGCCCACTTTGTAGTCAAGCTGCAAACACAAGGACAATGAGTATTTATTACTTTACTTTATACACAGGTAAAGTAAGACTGAACTGATCACATTATTTTACATAAGTACATTACCAACTGTCCAAATATCCCATGTTAAAAATCTTATTTTGTGTAGAAATACACATTGTTTACAATTCAGCAAATGTGTATCTTTCTTTTTCCACTATCACTTAATCCCAAATATCTGATTGCCCAGGTAACAAAACAAATGACAGGAAATCCTACATTAGCCACAAAGACGGTGCTGCCAATCCTGCCAGCCTGGAGACCATGAATGATTTCATTGGGGATATTGGGATTGTTCATCAGGCTTGGAGGAATGTTGACCATGGAACCATTTGGTCCAGGGCCCATTCGATCCATGTTCATGCGATCCATTCCACCCATTCCTCCCATTCCCCCCATTCCGCCATGTCCTCCTGGAGGGCCTCCACCTTGAGACTTACTGATCTCCCTCTGAGCAATTACACCATCAGGGTCCTAGAAAGAGCATTAAAAATTACTGGCAATTCCACAAGAATGTCTAGTCTCATGGATAAAAGTTCAATCATTTTCCTTGTAATTCTTCCTGGGACCCACCTCTTTCACTTTTAGGGGTCGTCCATTGAGGTTGTGCTTGTTGACTTTCTCCACAGCTTTCTTCATTAGTTCTTCAGTTCTAAACTCAACAACACTGACAGACATGCATATATACCCAGTGAGAACAATCAAACTCATTTATCATATCCTCTAATCTTTCACATACACAAAGGCAGGTGTTACCCAGTCATCTTAAACAACTGCAACATTAGCATTTTGTCAACTTGAGAGGAACAGCCACAAAAATGTAATAAGGTATGAATAAATGGACAGAAGACTACTTACGCACAACCCTTTGATTGAAGACATCAGAACAGACAGCAGGAGAAAAGTAAAGAAAATCCCAAATTAGTAAAAGCAGTGGTTATAACAGATGTTTTGACAAAATTTAAGCAAAGTAAAGGAATGTCATGCACATTCAAAAGTTCACACAGGTCTACAGCCTTTGCCACGCTTCAAAATAAAATTACATTTAGAGCTCACATTTTTCTCAAGTCATTAACACAATCCAAGCAAGTCTTCTGAATATAGAGTATTTTTCCAACATCAAAAGGGAAGAAAATCCACAGTGAGATAGGATTCCCCACTACTAAGATATTGGAGGTGACTTCCACTAAAGCAGTTCTTCAGAGTTACTTTTAAACAACCATCTAACAGCCTTGTAAAAACCTTTTGCAAACTAGACCCCATTTAGTTCATAAGGATGAATTCCAGCAACAAAGAGGGACATTGTCCACTACTGCAATCCCAAAGGATTGGCTACAAAGAAAGCTGAAGTCCTTTTAAAAGAGTATCAACCCTCCAGAATGGCCTCAAGTCAGTGCCACAGGCGACACCAAATAAAACACGCCTCCAGCATGACACCATTGCACACACTCCACCAGGTTTCTGAATTTGAACAATTTCCAACAATGAAAAAAACGAAACCAAAGCTGGGACAAACAGCTTTGTCTAGGATTGTTCATATTTTTATTTGTATGTATTTGCACTTACCCTCGATTTGCCTTCTGCGTCCATTAAGTGTTCCACGTACGTTACCTCACCCACTACAAATCAGATTCCAGAGACGACACACACCAAGGGGAGAGAAGCCGAGAGAACAATGGGGGTTTAGAGCAGAAACACAAGTAGGGTGGCCAGTGACAGTGAACTCAGACTGCCAGTCCTGAGCCTTCCCCCAGCACCTCAGCAGCACGGTATGGTACAGGTCTACAAAAAGCAAGCTTATAAATAAAGTCTTATAAAGAAATACTTCTTGGCCTGTCCTTGTTGAAATTCTCCTGAAGCACCAAAAGCAATAGACTGAGGACAACAGCTGTTGAAATGGCCATCAGCATTCCTGTTTGAATATAAAGTGAACACCACCTTCTACATGAAATAATTAACCAAATAATTTCAAGTTGGCAAACCCTGCTCAATGCCTCAGCCCATTTCATTTCAAACTGCGCATACTTTGTCATATGTCGCCATTTAAACCTCAGGCTAATGTATCAATACATTTGCCCAGCAGCCAGGCCTTAGAGGAGACCTACAGCTAGAAAACTAACCGAAATGGGGACTGAAACTACAAACATGATTGTAAAGTTCCTGGGACGCACAATATCAAAATTTTGATTCCGTGTCGACCAGCCACGCTTTCTTTTCAGATCACATCTGTTCAATGAAAGGACATCATTGACCAAACCTCTGGGAACAAGGACAGTGCATAAGAAGTTGCTTCATTTTGTAGACCTGTACCCCAAAGAAATCCCCAACGCATAGCCGTTTCTGGCACAACATGGAGATCTGCTGAGAAAACATTTGCATGTCAAGGTCACACCTAAAAAAGAAAATGCAATTTAACTCCGGTCAGTTGTCATAAAACGAACACCAGGCACTCCTTTGAAACAGGATAGTAACCTTCTTAATACATGCTTTAGCTTAGGTAAAAGCCGATTTAGTACAATACTTAAGTCATCAAAAGCTGCCCAATATCCCATAACTTCCTTCACATTACTAGCAGCACAAAATCCATATAATACATTTTTAAGATTCTACCTGCTGATATTAAAAGTTGCTGCATCACAAATGATGTAATTTGGCATGTTTCAAAAATCCTGACCAATTTATGAGAGCTTAGATTTCACTGTTAATCACATGTTGCAAGTGAGAACAAGTCATTCCTTGTTTCTGGACAAAAATCATTAAATTTCAACTAAGTACTGTGTATTTCATTGTGCTTTTCTTGAAAAGTACATCTCGCTATGCCACTCCTGATCCCAAGACACTGTATATTCACATTAGTGCACCAGCTTTACACACTTACATCCTCCACAAAAACCCTGATAGGCTTTAGTAATCTCAGTTGAAAAATATTGAGTGTGACACTCGGGTCCACAGTACTAATGCAAGTCTGCAGCAACCATTTAGTTGACAGAAATAAGAGGGACCTCGTCCAAACCCTTGATGTCTAACTCCCACAAAATCTCAAGCAACATTCTACAACTTAAGTCCCTTCAAATTCCCAAAAGCCTTTCAAAGCAGCAGTGGTCAAACAAAATGACCGAGGGTGGTTTTGTCATATCCAAAGCTGTCTCATTCCGTTGCTTATCTAAGTACCTTACCTTTTTCTTTCATCAGGTCTTTCAAGGCTTGCCATTTCACATCATATGGGATGTTGCTGACAAACACGCGGTATCTTTTGTTTGCATTTCCATAGGGTTCATAGCGCCCGCCTCCTCCTCTCTTCTGGGGCCTCTCCTTCCTGCTTGAATTGGGCTCATGCTTGGCTTTTCCATTCACTTCTCTGTAGGAAAAAAAGCCAGATGATTGATTGAGTTTGAGAAGAAAAACAAACATTTAAAAAGAAACTGTCAATATGCTGAGTTTGTCCAGAAATGCATTGAGTAAAAGCTTTACTTACTTAGATTATGAGTATTTAAAGCTACAAAACAATGACTGAGTACACACAAGGGGCAAATATAAATTGTCTCACTTCAAAAGATTAAAACAAGGTCAGTGGCTCAACTCTGTCCTGCCCATAAAAACGTTTTCTTTGCCAGTATCAGTAGCTGTTCACCCAACTTTGAAAATACATGTGAGAACACGTAAACGATTATTATTTAGGCATTTACATCGACTTCAAATGTGGCAATCTGCAATGGCCTGCAATTAAGACAACTTCACTTAGGCCGCATGGCAAGGCCTATCCGACTTTAGTGGGTCTGCATTACATTCGCGTTAATTGCCAAAAAAAGTGTCTAAAATAAAACTGCGCGTAAAAGATTTTGCATTAGTTAATTAAACGTCAAGCCAAATTTACATAATGTTAAAAATAATGGCTTCTCGCTTTAAAGATGCGGGCCCCAGACAGACGGCATCAAGCTGTCGACAAACGACAAAAAGCGACGAAATCTGAACACAGTGTCGTCGTTAACGCCCTCAACTGAGTCTAACTACTAAAACAATTTATTTCTATAAAAAACTGCACAAAATCAATATTTTCATGGATCAATGTAATTATTTCGGCTAACCGTTAGCTAGCGAGCTAGCTGCTTGGTTAGCAAAAGCCAACAAAGGAACCATACCCCTGCTGCTGCGGCAGCGCCTGCTGTTGCTCCTGGCCTGCATTCTCGGTGATATTCTCGGCCTGCTCGTTGGACATCTTCTCGCGTAGCTTAGTGTCTTGCTAAATTAAATCGTGCAATTATAAATTATTTTCGGTGATATAAAGAAGTAGCGAGTTTCCAAAAAAGCCCGTAAAAGAATATAAAAGATGGTGCTGAATTACTCCGCCGAGCACTTCTGCGACACCAGTTAACGAAAATGGCGGACAACGCACTCCCTACCGGTCTCTATCTGAGCCCAAGGCATGCTGGGAATTTTTAAATCGCAGACAGTTTGGTCTACATCCGTTGTTTTTCAAAATAAAGCGCACATTGTATTTTCAGAATAAGACAGCCTGGATCACAGCAACCAAGCTTGAGTAAAAAACTTATATTGACAACAACACACTCAGTGTAGGTTCAGTGTCTAAAAAACAACAATTCATTTCAGCAGCAAAAAGAGATGTTTCTTGCTGCAGCCATTTCTCCTTCACACAGATTGACTGATGGAAAATGGAAATGATGGGGGACAAAACAAATAGTACTTGTACTGAAGTGCATTTATTCAAATTTGTAGGACTATTATGAGACTTCATCAGTTAATTAAATCAGACAAGGTGTTATAGTAATGCAGACCATTTATTGTGAATAATTTTAGGGTAAAACGTATTATTTATATATATATTTATGATTTTTTTTGGAGAAAAAGCACAATTAGTAAGTAAAACCAGTTTTACTGACTACTCTTTTAAGACAAAAATTTAAACCTGTCCTTGAATGTTACGCAAGACCAAGCCTATGATTTAGTAGGTTTTCATTTTGATACCCTGGCTTTATTCCTCAGTGATATGATGAGCTGAATAAAATCATATTGCTTAGTCATCCAGGAATTACATTTGTAGGTCACCGAGTAAGGCTATACCTTTAAAATCCATCATACCAGCCACTGATTTTAGTTCCTACACATTTTGTGGCAGCCACTTTACATTCTGATCAACTGATCATTTCCAAAGTTGTGTTTGTTGCCTTGCAAGTTCATGTTTCATTTTGAGCATTTATAGGTTTTTAATGATGAGGATTTTCCATATCCATGCCACTCAGATCTGTTGTTATTACTTTCCCCCGGGAATCGCCAACAGAGCAGCACAATGAACACAAAAAGTACAAAATCCAGTAATAATTAATTAATAATTAATCATAAGTACTTTTAGTCATTTTGCTGACTTGAAAAGAGACTTACAAGTATGAAACACACTGACAACAAAAGAGCCATGCAACATATTCAGTGCAACTCTTTGTTTAGGAGGAACTGAGCCAATCCTGCAATTTTAATTTTTAAAGAATGAGAGTTGTCAGGCTTTTCTAAATCTGCATTATCTACCACAAGAAGGAACATATTGTTATTATTGTATTAATGTTTCAATAATGCTCATTTTTCAGAGGCATTATCGGTTAAACTAAAACAGAAAAACTACGCGTTTATACGTTTTGTACGTTCTGCAGTGCACCACCAGACCTCACGGGGGCGACAGTCAAATCTTGACTATGTCAGTGGAAACAACGACATCAGCGGACCGGAAGTACTGTCTTGGTCGCCCGCTCCTATCTATCAACAGCTAGCTTTAACAATAGCGTACACTTAAAAAAAATAACTAACGTTATAGGTAGAACTTTCTGTATTATAAAAACGATATATGTATAATTGCGAAAAAAATATATACTAAGCAGTTACTTTGTTTTTGAGCAACTAAAACTAAACGTTAACTAGAAATGATAACGTTAGCGTTAGCTTATAGGCTAGCTAGAAGCGGAATCCTTGATTGGTAACCATCACTCTTGTGGGCTTCTGTGAATGAATGAACCGTAGTTACATTTGACAGATTGTGAAAATCGTTCATTTGCAACATACTGAGCCATGGCTACTGGCGCAGATGTCAGAGATATTCTGGAGTTGGGCGGAGGGGATAATGACGGTCCCATCAGTAAGAAAGACCTCATCAATTCAGACAAGGTGAGAGATAATGGTGAAATAGCTATAATGACGCCTCACCCAGTATTCACAAGCTGCTTCTCAAAAGGTTTACTTTCAAATCTGCTGGGTAGGTTAAATGAACGGGAACAAAGTTATTTGAAGGTGTATTTATATGTGGGGGGAATGTAAACATCTTTCTCTACTTTTGGTAACGTTAATGTGTGTAACTAATATTTTTTGTATAAACATGATCCAGAAAAAAATACTTTATTGCTAACATAATACTTAACTTTCTCAGAAAAAAACCAAGAAGACGACCGAAACGTTGACCTTCAAGAGACCAGAGGGAATGCACAGAGAGGTCTATGCTCTGCTCTATTCAGATAAGAAGTAAATGTTTTTTTTTTATTACCAGATTGTCTGGAAATAGAATTCCTAATTACTTTAGAGTTTACTCTGAACCATGAAGTCATCAAGTTGCATGGGTTTAGGTTACTCTTTTGCAATCAGGATGAAAATGGTGAAGATAGTAAAACTTGTTCATAAAGCTGAATCATAATGACAACTGCAATTATTTTCTAATCTTTAAACCAGAAGCCAAAATTTGTGATAACCAGGTGAATGCAACAGAAAGTTTACATGATTAAGTCTCAGATAAAAAGAGGACTTGCATATGTTCAGTCTGTTCTTTTTCGTGTGTCCTAAGGATTGTCATAGCTAAAAACCTTGACTGGGTATTCCTGGAATATGACCATCTCTCCCAGGATGTTTTAGGCATCCTTGCTCTTGCTTTAATAAAGACTTGTTTTTCCTGTTATTCCCCAGAGATGCACCACCTCTGCTGCCTAGTGACACTACTCAGGGCTACAGGACAGTCAAAGCAAAACTTGGCTGTAAAAAAGTGCGTCCTTGGAAGTGGATGCCCTTTACAAATCCAGCTCGCAGAGATGGTGCTATATTCCACCACTGGAGACGCGTGGCAGAGGAGGGCAAAGACTACCCTTTTGCACGCTTCAACAAGGTAACGATAACTTTTTTCTTTTTTTCTTGTATGTTTAATCAGTCATGTAAAGTACAACCACAAAGAATGTACTTATTTATTTAACAGCTCACCGTTCATGAGTGGGTATACACTCACTTTCTGTTTTCAGATATTCATACCGATTAACAATTTTCTCTCTGTTATTCTGTCTGCCCTCATAGACAGTGCAAGTACCAGTGTACTCGGAACAAGAGTATCAAATGCATCTCCACGATGATGGCTGGACTAAAGCGGAGACAGACCACTTGTTTGACCTATGCAAGCGCTTTGACCTGCGCTTTATTGTTGTCCATGATCGTTATGACCACCAGCAATACAGAGTAATCATTCAGTCACTCACCTACACAACTGATATTCTCTGTCACTCAAGATATATTGCAACATCATAATCCTTTAAGTTTATCCACATATTTGTAGTAAGATTTTTTCTATTACATTATGTCTGTGAAGATTCTGTTCATTCAGGTTCTTCTTTCTGTTCCTTATCCAAATAGTTTCATAATTTATTCATTTTTCTAATTATGTTTTTCAGAAACGTTCTGTGGAGGACCTGAAAGAAAGGTATTATAATATATGTGGTAAACTGACGAAAATCCGTGCAGCTTCAGGGACAGAGCCCAAGATCTACATATTTGATGCCGGCCATGAAAGACGTCGCAAAGAACAACTGGAGAAGCTTTTCAATCGCACACCTGAACAAGTTAGTAATTTAGTTAATAGATTTGGATTCTTTTTAATCTTTTAGCCCATATTTAATAAAGCTCATTTATACTTTTGAACACCCACTGACTGTCTGGAATTACCATAGATGTTGGCATATATATATATTCCTTCTTTGTTAGTTCATTTGGTAGAGCATTCGCCCATTGGCTCTAGGGTTGGTGGTTAGAGACCCGAGTCCTCCTTGAGTTATTGCTGGACAATATACTGAACCACCAGTGATTGTGAATCAATTTCTCCTGCTGCTGTGCAAAGGAAACAGACAACAGGTGGAAATTAGAGGCAATTAGCAAGACAGCCCCTATAAAGGAATGGTTCTACAGGTGGTGGTCACAGACCTTTTCCCTGTCCTCATCCTTAGTGGCTGATTTTTGGTCACTTTTGCATTTTGCCAGTGCCCTCATCACTAGTTAGGATGAGGCAGTGTCTGCAACCCACAGAAGTTGCTCAGGTAGTGCAGCTCATCCAGGATGGCACATCAATGTGCACTGTGGCAAGAAGATTTGCTGTGTCTCCCAGCACAATGTCAAGAGCATGGAGGAGATACCAGGAGACAGGCCTGTATACCAGGAGACGTGGATGGGGCCGTAGAAAGACAGCAACCCAACAGTAGGACCGCCATCTGTTCCTTTGTGCATTGAGGGACAGGAGGAGCAGTGCCAGAGCCCTACAAAATGACGTCCAGCAGGCCACTAATGTGCTTGCTTCTGCTTAAACAGAAGTCAGAAACAGACTCCATGAGAGTGGTATGAGGGCCCGACGTCCACAGAATAACCAGAGTTGACTGATGCCCTGATTCAGGTCTGGGACGATCAAGAGACAAGGATTTTTTCAGCTGGAAGACTTTATTCATTGAGATCGAGGATGTGTTGTTTAAGTGTTCCCTTTTTTTTTTTTTTTTGAGTAGTGTATATTTTGGATTAAACTATCATATTGCCCAGGTGAAATCATAAACATCATTTCAAGTACAGACAGACATAACTTTAATTATTGTAATTAATACAGTAATTTTTTCTGTGAAAGATATTAATAAATATTATGCTTATTTGTATTATTAAATAATAGTAAAGATTGCACTATTCTTGTTTTTCCTGCAGGTGGCAGAAGAGGAGTATCTTATTCAGGAGTTGAGAAAGATTGAAAATAGAAAGAAAGAGCGTGAGAAGAAAGCACAGGATCTGCAGAAACTCATTAAAGCAGCTGACACAACCACAGAGTTACGACGAGCTGAAAAGAGGGTTTCCAAAAAGAAGCTCCCACAAAAAAGAGAGACAGAAAAACCGGTAAGCTGTATGATATAAAAAGCAGAATAGCACAGCCAAACCATTTGTACCTGAGAATTATTTATCAGTAAATTAACGTAACATAATTAAAGGGGAAAAGATTATTAGCTTTTATTAGTGTCACCTAAAGATGTGTATAACCGCACATCATATTCTAATCTACCCAGATGGTTAATTTTTAGCTAAGTCTTAATGTTTTTCTATATATAATTTTTTATTGTTTTATCTGTTGTCTTTATCTCAAAGAAACAGATGAAACCCCTTTGTCTGTCCTCCTTTGTGAATAGTGGTGCTATATGTCTTCACTTACATTATAAAACAATCCTTTTTATTTAGGCTGTTCCAGAGACTGCAGGCATCAAGTTCCCTGACTTCAAATCCGCAGGAGTCACACTGCGCAGTCAGAGGGTGAGTACAGCTAGATTATACTAAGGTATTAAAACTACAAAAAATATTAATATTTTAGTGAATTTTATCCAAGCTTGACCCTGCAGTTGATGTATGTGTGAAACCAGAGTGTCTGACATGAGCTGACTGTCTCTCATTAGTACTGTGATGATTAATTGTATTACTGAGTAGCTAATATCTCTAAGATGTAGCAAGGGAACTCTTATTCATCTTCAAGACTGATGAGGAGCTGCCGCTCTCAATGGAAAATGCATTAGCACAGCTAAAGAAGTGTAGTGGCCCTCTAGCTAATCCATCAGCCAGAGTTCAGTGGATAAAGACATTTTGATCTGGCTCGCTGAAGTGCATTTCATACGAATTAAAGCCTTGAGGTGGAGCTGTTTATTCTAATATCTCTGGCACCTTATATCACATTCTTGTGTGTGTTGGCACTTGTGTATCACTGTATGTTTGTGTGTGATTTAGATGAAGCTGCCAAGCTCGGTAGGCCAGAAGAAGATCAAGGCCATTGAGCAGATCCTGATAGAGCAAGGCGTGGGTGAGTGTGAATAAACATTTCCAATCTCACATTTCAAAGTTTTGCATTTTGAACTCTCCTCTGAAACAGACCTATAATGTAAGGATCCTATATTATGTATTGGAGTTTTTATTTTCAACCCCAATTCTACATAAAAACAGAATGCAATGATTTGAAAATCCATATCAAATGCTAAAACTGAGAATCTATCATTTAAAAAAAAGTAACATATTTTTGAAATTTATGGCAGCAACACATCAAAAAGTTGGGACTATGAAGGCCACAAAATTGATGTAGCACAAAACAAACACAAATATATCTGATATTTCTTGTTCCTAAAACTATATGAGTCCTCATAATTAATTAATCAATAATTCAAATTTTGCAATTGAATCTGATTTTCATTCATCTTTACCTCCATCCAGACCTCAACCCCATGCCCACTGAAGAGATTGTACAGATGTTCAATGAGCTGCGTAGCGACCTGGTGCTGCTGTATGAGCTGAAGCAAGCCCACAGCAATTGTGAATATGAACAACAGATGCTGCGTCATCGCTATGAGGCTCTACTGAAGGCCGGCAGCGGAGGTGGGTGTGGAGGGACTATAGGGACTGGACCAGCTGCTGCACCACAGGGTGGAGAACTCAATGCCACCAACAGTATTACAACATCCACCCCAGGAGGTGAAGCTCCGTCCTGGCCCAGTGCAGATGACATCAAGGTGGAGGCCAAGGAGCAGATCATTGATGTTGTAGGAGCACCACTCACCCCCAACTCGGTAAGTCTGGGCAGTGTACTTTCTTTCTTGTTAACCTTCACCAATAAACACGCTTTAGTCATGTAATATGTGTATGAACGTGACGACCTGTGTTTCTGTGCAGTTTGCTCGTTATCCTCACTGATAATGAAGAGTTGATCAGTCTCTGTGTCACCTCTGTGAGGTGACCTTCCAATGTGCAGCGGTGGCAATATAGCTCCTCCATCGTTACATTTAGTAAAGTAGTAATGAACTCAGCCTCCTAATAGAAGACAAGATGTTGGCGCAGACATTGGTGTACTGTTGAAAAGACATTCAAAAATCTTTGACATCATTTCCAAGCAGCGCTTGCCAATCAAGTGCGATGCACCAAAGTTAAAAAAAAAATTCAACTTGGGCGCAGCGCTCTTCGTGTTGCAACTCGCTGCGTCCAGTCACTGAGAACATGAACTGACATAGCTCATTGCAAGCAGGTCTGCAGAAAAGTGGAAAATTGGTCCTCATTTCTGTGAGATTCAGTGCTAATCTTGTCAATAACTGTCGAATTGCTCCTGAATCAGCCCAACGTTCCTGTGATAACAGTCTGGGTACTGCTGCAGTGCCTGAAAGCACCTAAAAGTTCCTGATTTCATGGACCCACAACCTCTTTATTGCTGCAGCTCGTCACTTTCTCCTTATTAGCAAAATTAAACCTGATTTACAGACAAATACATGATACCGCTCCTTAAAATAAACCAGCCACTGCTACTACCTTCTAATCACTTCCTGTATTTTTTTGGTTGCCTAGTAACTGGCGCCGACGGTTTGCCAATCTGCATTCTCTCCCACCACTACTGCGCACAACCTCTGCGACAAGCACAGCGCAAACTGCCTATCTGAAAACATCTTAATGTTGATGAGATTCTGATATAAATGACTTATCCATATTAAATGTAGTATAAGAACACTTGTTTTAGTGATTAAAGTATTAATAATTCTAAAAAACACAAACAGCTAGTGACCACAGGCATATAGGTTGGAGTCCCATGACTGTCTTCACCCAGTTAGCAGGGTCAAACAGCAAACAGCAGTGCAGTGACTATTTCAAATTGATTGAAACAGGAAGAGAATGAAAGTAAAACAACCAAAATTGCTGCTGTTGTGAATCAATCCCTCTGTCTGCCTCCATTCTGACATTTTAAGCATGATGAGGCTGTCACTACCATGGCCACCTTGGCTGGCAGTTTAACAATTATGTTTTGGAAATGGCCATTGTAAACTAGTAAGGTCATGACTGTTAAATATACAAAAGTAGGCGGAAACCCCTGTTTCACCCTTATGTGATTTATGACTTTGCAGCGCAAACGGAGAGAATCGGCGTCTAGCTCGTCTTCAGTGAAAAAGGTGAAGAAGCCTTGATGAGGACAACAGCATCAGCTGGTACATGGAGGAGGATGTTGGTTACTCTGGTCACAGTGAAGTTGCCCACATGTTTATTGTTGGACAAGAGAGACACAGGAGAAGGGCATCATATCACTGTCCATTTACAATGAAGCACCACTGATTTCACACACACACACACATTTTCACCTACTAATGAGACTTCTGCAGCCCACCCCGCCTGACCTGCCCAGCATCTTTGTGACAAAGGCAATAACTGAGTGACATTTCATTCCATTACTGCTCGACTCCCTGCCTCCCCCACTGCTCTGCCTTAGATGAGGCAAGATCAACTGTAAATTGCCAGGCAGAGCTAATCGGGACATGGTGAAGACGGTGGGAATGACTGGGTAATTGAAATGAATTGGAATGAAAGAAGAGACTCTGTGAGTGGGAGGACCTTTAGCTGCAATGTTCATTTGACCCAATCTGAGGTTTTTTTTGTAGCCTAGTCGTGTCATAGTGTTTACTGGAAATGTCTTTGTTAACCTGTAGTACCAGCACAGCTCCACCAGGTCGAGAGCGATGCTGCTTCCATCTGCTGCCATGTTATGTTGGACTTGTCAGGCTGATTTGTGTTGTTTGTCCTCAGGTGACCTTGAAGATGCTTTAGTCAATGATTCAATAAACCTCATTGTTTTTTCTCAATACATATTTGTGGTCTTCCCTCTCACTTCTCAAGCATCTGTCGCTCTTTCTCAGAAGAGGTCTTATAGCGCAAAAGTAACTGGTGTAGAATACATATTTGTCTGGGAAATTTTAGTATCATGACATTCTTACCTTACCTGTTGTCTAAGTTAAGTGACAAGTAATGACTTCATTAATATGATAATTAAGCACTGATCATTGTTGGCACAGCCACTGAAACTTCATTAGATTCTCTCCTCATAATATTGCTAATTGTGTGTCAATTTGGTCATTAAGCCTACTTAGACATTAATTTCTATGCAAATGTTGAATGCGTTTGCCCAGAAGAGGGGACTACCATGATCTGTATTTATCTGGTGTTATTTATATATCAATATAGCGGTATTATTCCTTACATTTCAGATAGTGTGATATTGCAGACAAAATTACTTAAAACTGAAGTTTGTCTAAAATAAAATAAAAATTATTGTATTACAAATAAAGGTTTAAACATCAAATTTTAACTTAAAGTCTTGTCACCTTGGTACATTTTATAATCCATTTGGATTTATGCAATGTCTTACTAGACTATTGTTTTTTCTTTAAAGATTAGCTGAAGTATGTAACTGCAGAAATCTCATTACTAAATTGTCATAGGCGAAACCACAACAGCAAAACCACTAAAAGCTGCATCAGCACATCACCACAATCAGAGCATGTTCATTTACAGCTCTAATAAGCAGTGCTAAGATTACAGGAGTAAACCTATCCACACTCTGTGGGCTGTTTGATTGAGAGAGAGAGAAAGAGTGAGAGAAGACATAAACATGGGTAAAATGGATTCTCCGTGTCTATATTTCATGTTGAAAATTGGCTCATAAATCCAGTGGTTTGATCTATGTAACCCGTCGTTGCTTGAAAAAACGTCCGTAAATGTGTAATTTCTCCCTTGACAGAACACAGCCGAAAGACTATCTTTCTTTTTGCTTCCTCCTCCCCTCACTCTCCCCCTTTCCTGTCTCTCATTCTCACTCCCTCTAGCAGCCTGCCGTTGGATTAATGCTCTGCGCTCTTCCCCTCTCTCCTTTGATGCTGCTCTGATATCTTCTTTTCATCACTGCTCATCCATTTATCAAAACTAGGGCTTCTCTTTTCCTCTCTGTCTCTCAATATCTAAGCCCATCCTAAGTTATATGGCAGGTATTTTGTAAGATGGGCTTCAAGAAGGTGGAGGTTATTAATAAATACTAGTCTAAATTGAAAATAGGTGGGCAGGGATGCATCACCAGCCATGTGTGAATGATAAAGACCCCCAGCAGCCCCCATCTAGCTCCGTCTGCCATGAGTTTCATCTGGGCTATAGTGTACGTTCTGCAACACTGATGTGAAAAGCATGAGGCAGAACACCACGGCGGAGTGTCTTATAATGTGGTTGTGATGGCATTGAGATGAGATCTCTTTATCAAGGCCAGGCTGAGGCTTTAATCACGGCCTAAGAGGTGCACTGGCTGTTTATCATAATTGAACTGTATCCAGGCTAATCGTTGGCATACGTCATTGTCGAGAGGTCACTCGGCTGCACCAGAAGGCGAAGCTGGTGGTGGTGATTGAACACACAGTTAAGAGAAAAGATGTGTACAGAAGGATAGAAGCCAGAACAAGGCAGGTAATAGCAGATCTCATCGAGCCCTGTTCAAATATGTCACACCTTGATTTAGTCGCTGATGTGACAATGATTAGATTGTCTACGCTTCCTTTCTGTGGTTTTTACCATGCTTTATTTCCATCATGTCACAAATAATCATTGATTACAAGTCAAAGATGCAGGAATGGTGCAGTGTAAAGGACATGATCTTCTTTTACTAGGAACAGGTTTGAGTTCTTCTGATATGAGTTACAACAAATGTCCAAAACAGAGGTTCACCTCCATGCCCCTCTCTCATCTCCATGTCTGTCACTTTGACTTTCACCTCCTCCTGTGCTGGGGTCACCTTGTTGAGAAAACTTTTAATCATTGCTCCACATCAAATTCTCCTGTGCCCTCTGGGACACTGAGCTGCGACGAAGAGGAGAGGAGTTGAAACTGCAGGTTGGAAAATCATAAGTGCCCACAGGCCTGGACAGTAGAAGTCATTTCCACTGGATTTTTTTTGCTGGTGGGGGAAGACTTGCTACCACAGAAACCCAATCAGTGGCACTAAGCAGTGCTTACAGCAAGGCATTAACCCCACTGTCCACTCTCCACTTTAAAGCCCGGGGGAGGCAGAAAAGAGTGGAGTAGAGCGGACTAAATCTAGACTTCCTATTCCCTGGGACTGTGCTGCTCTAAGGAACACCTCTTTTCAGGTGTTGTTGCCTTTCAAGGTGTCCTTCCTTCACAGCAATGGAATAGAAAAGATCATTTCAGAAGAACCTCCCTTGTATAGTATACAATGTATGTAAGTGTATACTTTGCACAAAAGTCTGTGTACAGTAGGCTTGAGTAGTTAATTGCATTTCTAGCCATGGTGTTAGGATGGGTGACAATGGCGTTGTTGTGATATGTAACAGCTGGTCTAACACTTCAGTCTGAAATGCCTCTTAACTATTGGATGGATTACAAACCATATGATCTCCAGAGGATGAATCCTAACAACCCCTCACTAATTCACCTTTGCTTTGGTAATTCCTAAAATTTTAATCCTATGTTTTTATCAGGTCACATTTTGAATTTTCTACTTTGGTCTATAACTAAATACCTAGGTCATCATCCTCAGTTGTACTTTGTGTTTAATAGTTATTATCAAATCTGAGTATGCTAAAGGTTGACTGTAGATCAATTAGTAGGGCATCTGCGAACCCTAAGGTTGGTGGTTCGATTCCCAACACGTTGAAGTGTCCTTGGACAAGACACTGAACCCTAAACCCTTGGTACTCCATAGGGCTGCCAATCCACAAGAATTTCCCAATTAACTCACCAAAATGAAACTGTAAAAAAGTTAAAGATTTTACGTGCTAACGGCATGTTAATACATGTTGTACGTTATCAAGATGACATTAGCATTTGGTATTATTGTTAATCAGGGGGACACAGCGTGTAACCCCTTTATGTTAAATCAGTAACCGTATAACTGTTTGCTGACTATAAACAAGACCTGATCATCTTTTATTTTAGAAGTTATCTCGCAAAACTGTGCACTAAATGTATTTCTCTTTCTCTATATCTGTTCAAGCACAGTAACAAAGAGGGAAAAAATCCAATTTACCACGTGGTTCCACAGCTGTCACAACAGGGGAATTAAACATTACCCATAACTCACTGGAGGTGCTGAGCAGGTCAGTGGATGGCAGGGATGGTAACCTCACTCTGGAGTGCAATAACAAAGGATTTTAACCTCTGACTCCTTCACATGGACTGCAGGCTGAACATCCTCCTCATCAATAGCACCATTCTGTGAACACGTTAACAACCTCTAGTTGAGTTGATGACTGAAGTTACCGGTACACACATTACTGCTTATTGATTAAATTTCTCCCTAACACAAATATGAAGATATGGAGAAATGTCAGCATAACTGCAATGTTTTTTCACCCTGCTGGGTTCTGGAGCAGTTCCTGTGACACTCCATAGGGGGTTGCTGGGATAGCTGTAGCTGCTAGCGTCCTGGTGTCATCATCCACACAGGCTGACTGCTTGCCTGGCTGGTCTGCCACCACCAGAGCCTCAATTACCTGACTGACGTTTCATTAGCGCCTGCAGCTGATCCCGTGGCTGAGAGGCAGTGGGGCGCATAGGAGCATGGAGCGAGAAAGAGAACGAGGGAAGAGAAGGAGGCTTCAATGCATTACATCCTCATGCGCTGTCAGTGTCACAGCTCTGAATACAGCCACACAGTCATTTAGAACATGCTCTTATTGAGTTGGACTGTGTATACTAAAATAGAGCTTGCTGGGTTTTACATTGTGACACCAGTTCTGAGCTGACATTCACATATTTGCCCTGGATTGCTGGAGCAACTGAGAGAAGCGTGAGAAGTTGTTTGTGTGTGTGTGTGTGTGTGTGTGTGTGTGTGTGTGTGTGTGTGTGTGTGTGTGTGT
>OMLM01008798.1:25172-57195 GCA_900302695.1 Helostoma temminkii
TTCCTCCTCCTATCCTTCTTTCTTTCCCTCCCGCCATGTCTGAGCCTCCACTCTTGTCAGTTGCCCCAGCACACAATTACTGTGTGTGATTGCTATCAGGCGGGACGGTCGGGGAGGCTCCCAAATTAGGGCCTAAATAGGATTTCCTACATGGCGAGGGGCACAGGCCTGGACATGGTAATGAAAGCCTATACATCACAATCAGGCCGACAATCCTATTCATACTGCAACACATTACTCTCACTCCTCATAATTATAGAGGGGTGACAGACGGGCCTGTGAGGCATGGTGGAGGAGGCGCAAGAGTGAGGAGGAGGAGGTAGATGCGAAGGGGGTATTCTTGGGAAGGTGGTTGAGCAGTGTCACAGTTAGTTTCAAGTGGCTTCTCCTCTCCAGTTATGTGATCTCCTGCTACCTGAAGTGACCAGATTCAGTGGGGGTCCACTGGGTCAGTGGCACTAAGTACATTTATTCAAGTACTGTGCCTAAGTACTCCTTTATGGTTTGTGTACTTTACCTGAGTATTTTCATTGTATGTTCAGTACATTTTAGAGGCATAAATATTGTACTTTGTCTCCGCTGCAGTCACCTGACAGCTTTAGTTACTTTGCAGATGTAGATATAGCCAACCAGTAGATGATGATGTATAATTGTGGATGTACCATCTGTCAGTATAAAATGGTTAAAATCAGATCCACCTTTACCAGCTGCTGTTCTTGCTACTCCAGAAACATTTCACACCAAATCTCTTTGTCCCCACTTTTTATTAATTATTACACATGACATTTTTTTTAAGTTAAATGTTTTTATAGCTTCTAATATTTATTTTCTTATTTCTTCTAGCAAAAGGGAAACTTTTGAATAGACTTTTTTTTGAGTAATTCCGTCCTTGAACCTTTAGACAAATTGAACTTAAAGTCTGAAAATTTTTGATTTCTGCTGAAACATCACATGTGGAACAAATATTGCGCAAAGATTGTGCATTCATGTTCTCAACAGCAGCAAGTCAAGTCTTTAGAATAAGCTCCCAGAGAAATTCATGTCTTTAGTGGATTACTTGTACTTTTGGACATAAAGTAAATTTTACAGCCTATACTTCAGTAAAGAATGTATTCATCCATCCATCCATGTTCTATACCGCTTAGTCCCCGTAGGGATCATGGGTGTGCTGGAGCCTATTCCAGCTGACATGGGGCGAGAGGCTGGGTACACCCTGAACAGGTCGCCAGTCTATCGCAGGGCCACATATAGACAAACAACCATTCACATTCTCAGAATGTATTTATATTTTAGTAAATAGGTTACTTATATTTGCGATGAAATACTTATTAACTTTACATTTTTACTTGAGTATTGAGTTTGTGTAGTTCTGCCACCTCTGCACTGACTTCAATGCTACGTAGTTCCAGCTCGCACCTATAGAGCTATAAATCTGTGTAATTACAGAAAAAAGTTCTAATTTGGACATTTTCTCCCAGTGGGTAGATTCTTCCAATGGGACACTGACCACATCTTCCATCAGACTGACTGACACAAGCACAAATACACACACTGCCCCACACAGAGCAATGTGATGAGATGTGAGGGGGTACAGCTTTGCGATCAATACCATGAGCAGGAATCAGCGATGGGGAGAATAAGACAATGGCCTATCAGATTGAGGTTGACTTCTCCTTGTATGTGTGGCAGGCCTGTGACAATAGATTGGACCAGAAATCCGATGGCACTCACTGACAGAAGAAAAAAAGAGGAGACAGATGAAAAGAAAGATTACTAATGCTCTCCAAGCAGGCATTTTAATCTGTGACAGAGGAGGGATTTGGTGAAAGCCATTATCACACTGCAACCCCCTCCCCTTTTCTCCCTGCCCTTTCTTTTCTGATAAGACAACCTTATCAAACTGCTTGGAGGAGCGTGTGTGCGTGTGTATGTATCTACACCTTTGCATGTGTTTGTGTTGTAAAATGGGATATTCCAAACGGGAATCATTGGACCCAAGAAAGCCCTACTCTATCGATGCAAATCAGGTTAAGAACTCAGTCAAACGGTAAGCAACACAAAGTAGATTCAGATTACAATAACCTACTTTTCCAGGCTAAGAACCACCCTTGACAAGGAGGCAACATGAGCTGAATTGTTACATCTGTTCACAGTTGAGGCCTGAGGGAAGCACCCACCTTGACTTCGTGTAATTTTTGTCCCGTGTCTCACCTGCAGCAGTAGAGATACCTCATCTCATGATCACATCACAACCTTCAAGAGAGAGATGTATCTGCCCACTGAGGTGTCACATATTCACCTCTGGAAACATCAGCACTCTGTCAGCTGGACTAGGTACAGGAGGGTGAGAAGAGTGTGTGTTTGTATCTGTTCACACACACACACACACACACACACAGATGCGCTTGAGATGACTCCTTCTGATGTAATGGACTGATAGAGGTTAACAGTGTGGGCAGCTGAGCTGACTGTGTGTGACTGCATTAACTGTATGCACATGTATACATATATTTCCTTGTGTTTGTGTGTGTGTGTTGAACAAAGGTCTATAACCCCACTTATGTGTGTGTGTGTGTGTGTGTGTGTGTGTGTGTGTGTGTGTGTGTCTCCTCAACATGGTGTCCCTTCTGTGATCAGGACAATCCATCAGACCTTGCTGCTCATTAATCACCAGACAGACATACACACACACACACACACACACACACACACACACACACACACACACCTTTGGGATCAGGGCAGGCAGTGATGAAGAGTAGGGTTAGTTTAGTGGAGCACTAACACCTGCACCACAGAGTCTGCACCAGACGACACATCATGTCCTCAGACACGACTGTGGCCTCAGAGAACCCAAAATTTTGTTAGTTTTAATGTCATTGTTCCATTTGCTGCTTTGCATAAAATGGACAATAGTAAGCACAATGGAGGAATGGAGGAATAGCAGGAACTGTTCCTGCTCTTGTTGCACTTGGGGAACAGTTGTGATGCTCTGCATACAAAGTTTTGTGAGGAGACACTTGAGGAGAGAATATGAGTGGGTCACTACTGTCACCTTTACAACCCTGTAGTCCTCTTTGCCTCTGCACTCAGCTCAAGTCTCCACTTGTGGCCTTTTACTATGGATCATCAGATCAGAGCTGAACAGCCCTCCATAGAACCAGCGTACTGGCTAATTCACTATTGATCCTGACCCATAGACCAATTTCCACTTGTGTTTGGTTTGAGACTACAGTTTCGGTCATGCTCCGTCTCTCCCTTAGGGGCCAGGGAGGAGCCCCTGCTACTCTCTTATCAGGCAGAGAGCACATACACAAAGAGTGTGTGGGATGGAGAGAGATGGGGAGTGAAAGGTGGGAGATGAGCATTACTAGCTTGCAGAGAAAAGGAGAGAGGTCATTAGTGGATGGTGATGAGCTCCATAGTTTGAGAGAAAGCAGAGAGGCACTGGCTTTGTGTGAGGTTGCAGTGTGATATGTAGTGGTGTGACTTCGGGTACCATCGATTCTTCCAGTGCAAAACTTTGGACCGGCAAGATAGGGGTGTGTTGAAGTTCAAGGGACAGAAACATAGAACTGTCCATGATGTCGATGAGGGGTTACATGTTATAAGCCATGTTTCTTTCTTTTTTTCATTCTTTCATTCAAATTTTCTGTTGTTTGCCCAGTTTTTGATCACCTTTGTGTTAAATAATATTGGATTTATTGTATTTGTGGTATATATGAGAATTCTTTTTTTCAGTTTCTGCATTATGCCGTGTTTGTCTGTGGGTGTGATGGGGTAATATTACAGGGAAGAATCATTGGGACCGTGTCACTAAGTAAATGTGTGTTTACCTGTGCGGCCCCACACACACAAAGAATGAGGGATGCTTCAGAGATCAAACCTGTTGACATGTCACATTCCTCTTTTCCCGTCCTCTCTCTACTCACCTCTCACTCTCCATTGTTGCTGTCTTCACATCTCTGCTTACCTGCCCTCACTTCCCCAAACGCACCCTCTCTTTTCTTTATCTACCCACCTCTCACTCTCCATCTATTAATCCCTTCCTTCCCACTCTTCCCATACCTGTCCCTCCTGCCTCCCCCCTCTCTGGCTCCCCCCTGTCTCTGGTTTTCTTTCTCCCAGTAACAACATTGCCTGGACTAATTGCAATTCTGTCAGCAGGTAAATGCTTTGTGACCAGTCACTGACAGTCACGCCAGCCAGCCCCAGGTTGCCACTGACAGTCATTGTGGGGCAGACAGGGCAGCTTCGGCAGCGTTGGCAGTCAGTTAGCAGGCAGTGTATATGGATGTGGCCTCAGCTGAATAGTGAGACTCCAACTGTCTGCTAGTGTGTGACACTCCCATTACCCTGTCACAGAAAAAGGTAGACAGCCACAGAACAGCTGGATAATGCACTGTCTGACTGACGATACACTCTACCTCTCACACACTCTGCTTCTCACCTCGTCTCAAGGCCTATGACAACGGCATCTTGATACTGTCAGGTTAGGAGCCAGCCAATGTGACATGTCAGCTCCCACACAGTTGACTCCTGATGTACAATATTAAAGCAAACACAAAGGAGGGTGGGTCACTGGGAATGGAGATTGATGATGAATGATGGATTAGAGGAGATACACCAGTAACAGGCATATTTTTATACATAACTGGGACTCATGTCATGCTCGAGTCCTTTCAGTTACCTTTATTCAAAGAGCCAAAGTGATATTTTGTGTTAAAAAGTGCACAGTGTATTCTTAATAAACATTTTCAATGCAGCGTCAGCTTTAGCATGGTTCCTTGATGACCAGGCTCAGCTAATTAAAGCAGGCTGTTGACAGTTGTCAGCGTGACCCTTAGGAAGGCGCTCCCTCAGGGGTCCTGTTAGCATGCTAATGCTAATCCCCAGTGACGGGGGACAGGGCAGGGCTGTCCCCTGCAGCCCCTGCTGTTGCGACCACAGGATGTGTCAAGACAAGCACAGTGACGTGCTAACATGGAGACGTCCCCATGTGCATGTCACACATCTGTAATTAGAAAAGAGACAGGCAGAGGGAGAGCTGGAGGGGACAGTTGTTGTGCGACCACTTGATCTTTGCTCACACATGCGGACCAGAAAAGAGCAATCTGTGCCTAAAACAGGCTTATAAAGGAGCAACTGGTTTCACAGGCTTTAATGCAATGATTTGCCTTGTGTATATGTTCAGGAGGCATGTTTGAGATTTGATGTGCATGGATTCACTGAGAAAAAAGAAACACGGCGCTACACAAAACACAGTCATGACCCAGCTAGTGTTACTGAGAGAAAGAGTGTGTGTCCCTACACCTGTCTGTCAGTCCATCTGTCTCTCTCTTCTCCTCTCCAAGGGAAGGTCAAGGACACATGCATATTCATGATGGAGCCTGGCACAGGATCGATGGCTTTTAATTGTTTTCTCTTGGTTGGTGGAGGGACGTGCCAGTATATATTGATCTATTTGAGCAGAGGCCACTCACAGAGCACAGCTAAGAGACCTTTACCTGACTGAACACTGATAGACTGAGTGTGTGTGTGTGTGTGTATAAGGGCTGTGGACTGTGTGGTGATTAGGAATTTGACACACACAAAACCACAGGCTGCATGATAGGGGCCTCATGGGACTTAGAGGTAGATAGACATACACAAAGGTGACTCCTCAGCAGAGGTGGTAGTAGTACAAGTACAAATACATACACAACATTTTCCAGCGGTGAAACATAAGTAAATACATTTACTCAAGTATTGTAGGTGTATCTTTGCAATACATTTTCTTGAGTGTAAACATTTTATATATTCTTTGAAGAGATGACTTCAAACTAGTGGCACCGCAGGTCACACTTGGCATCCTAACCTTCTAATACCATGTGATACTTCTATTGCATTATATTTTAAGGGAAATATTGAACTTTTATCCCCCATTTATATATACATTTACTTACTTTAAAAGCTACTCTTTTCCATAAAAATATCACAATGGAGCAAATTGGCAATGACAGATGTCAAGCACTGAGAACAAATACACCACTGTATTTGTGGTATTCACCACCCAGAAGTTTTGATCTGGGTGGTGAATGTTCCAAATACGTAAATGAATACTTCTTACCTAATTTTTTTAAAAAACGGTCACATAGCAGTTTGTGTGTGTGTCTGTGTGTGTTTGTGTGTATTGAATAATTGCTATACGCCACAGTGACATAGTTCTTTATGGTCTATGGAAAAAATACTCAAGTGTTTTCATTGTGAATAACAGATGAATGTGTTCACCTGGCTGTCTCCCAGTCAACCAGATATTTTCCTCTGCAAAGATTATCCCCTTCAGAGGTCTCTTCTCTCGCTTTCATTTATTCTTTTGTAGCTGGTTGAATTTGTCAATTTGAACAGGCAAAGTTGGGAGATTGGCAGCAAGTGGAGAGTAAAAGGAGGGTGCACCGAGCGAAATAGAGAGGGCTGAGAGGAGGAGAGAGAGAGAAAGATAAAAAAGATTGTGACTGTCATCCATTTGACCCAGGCTGTTGAGTGAGAGCAGTCTGGCTTGTCAAATCTCTGTGCTAACAGTGAATAGCCATATCTGTGCAGAGCATAGAAGGGTGTCATGCACTATGGTTTCATGGTTCAGGATAAGGCTGGATAAAGCCATTGGCTGGGTGACACGCAGGCAGACACACTTTCACTTTCTCCCTCTAACTCCCTGTCTCTCGCTCTCTGTTACTGTCTTGACATGAGAATGAAAAGTGTGAACTCTTATTTCATTCAACTGACAGTAAAAACTATTTCTTTATTTTTAAAGAGAGGAAACTGTTTGTTGCACACAGATTAAACCTACCCTCCGATTACTGAACAATGAAAGCTCTCCACCATCACTCCATCCCTGCCCCACCTCCTCTTTTCTCGACTACACTGTAATATCCTCCTCATCCACACACACACAGGACCTATTACCAGCTCATTAGCCTGAATCATACAAAAATTAGACTGCAGCTCACTGACAATAGCTCAGAGAACGGGCCTTTTTTTGCTCAAGAGTCAGGGGTTAAGTTACCAATCAAAATAGCCAGGCAGATGTATTGAGACATTTTAATATTGGCCATTGTGGGAGCTCTAAAAAATTTTAATCTCTCACTGGCACGAATGCCCCCAAGGCAACTCAAATAATGCTCTTCAAGAGGGGGGTTGGTGTTCAAAGAATTGATGTACCCTGTGGCATTTGGATAATTGTGTTGGAATTGCTGCTACCTTGAACAGTTTTTAGTCTGAGTGCCCTTTCTTCCTTTCCCCTCTTTGATTACCTGGACCAAAGATTTCTCTTTCCTCTTACTGCTAATTGTTGGATTTCAGCTCCTTTTCACTCCCACACCCTCAAACCAAGCTGCTTCTGATGGAGGGACACTGACCACATAGAAGCAGATACACACAGAGCTCTAACGCAGATAGTTGTAGAAGCACTTTCAGTGTAATTGTTCTTGGACAAAGTGGCTAGGTGTTACTGCTGTACCACAGTTAATATAATGTAAACCACGAAAGAGGGCCCGTGATGAAACCTGGGCCAAAGGAACCTTCATGCAGGCATGAAGTTTGCAACACTTTTCAGATGTTTTACAACTGCAAAGCAGATTATTTCCATCTCACCTGTCATGTCTCGCAAGCTTCTCTTCATTTCCTCCTTCTACACATGGTACGATGCTGCTCATACTCCACGGCACCCCGCCCCCTCTTGGTAGTCCTGTCCTCTCCCAGAGTTCAGACTAATGACTAGTGACAGTCCACTGAGGGGAGCGAGCTGTTTGCAGTCAGCAGTGCGTTTGTTGGTAATTATTTTCCAGAGTGTCACATTAGTGTCAGCCTCATGGCAGTGAGAGAGGACGGCAATCCTGGCTGGCTGGATGGGTGAGGTGGAGAGTGTGTGGGGGTGTGATGTTTGGTGGTGGGCAGTGTTGTGTTTGTGTGTGTGTATATATCTGTGTGTAGACTGAAGTGGTGGTGGGCTGAGAACACAGCCTGTCACTGCTCTTTACTGTTCTCCTTGTGGCTACATAAGACTAAACATTAAGGATGGAAGCAAAGAGGAAGGTGGAAGAACAGAAACTGTTGTACAGTTTTTCCACCTGTTTTTACAAGACACACAGAAGTAAAACAGGTTTTGTCTATATTTTTTTATATTTCTGTCAAATATGCATTAATAGGCTGTCACCAAGCAAATGCACTTTTGCTCTCATTTCTGTCAGTGTGAAGACCCACTAGAAGAAAGAAAATTGTGCAACATCTCCTACATCTAACATTGTGTAAATAGTATTCATAATATGAATTTGTAAAAACAAAAAAGGGGGATTCTTAAAACTACTATACAATAACGTCCTTCCTGTCCAGAGATGTTATCCAGAGCAGGTAAATGCGCTCTTGCAGTCATCAAATCACCATGGAGCTCCTGGGCAAATGTTGTCCTCTGATTGCTTTCTTTGTTTGTGTTACCGTTCAGTCTAGGTAAAGAAGGATCCTCATTATCATTTTGTCAAAAACAATTTCCCTGTTGTTTAAGACATGTTTTAAAATTTGAAACTAAACATTTGTGAGTGAGAATGAGCCTTACGTTTTGAAGATGACAGTATGCTCCCTGATTTTGCACACCCCGTTTTGCTTGTTTAATGTGCTTGCGGAATGAGTTGCCTCTTTTTAATCCATTTACATCCACAATTTTCTGATAAAACTATATTTTTTTCATGGAATTTAACCTCAGCAGTATAGAGACAAAGTTGAGTACATGCAAACAGCGTTAACCTGTCGACAAGGGTGTGCTGTGAATTTGAAGTATACAGAATACCTACGTGTGTGTGTGCGTGTGTGTGTGTGTGTGTGTGTGCGTGCGTGCATGTGTGTGTGTGTGTGTGTGGTGGGGGGAAGTCACCAGCCCCCTTGGGAGGAAGCGATCGATGATTGAGACCATAATGCACCTCTCTGTATTCCTCCTCACATTCATGCTCACTGGCTTCTTTGGGGAGATGTCACACACACTCACGAACCCCCCCACTAATACACACACACATATTTCCACTTTCACTCACACACACAGACTTTGTCACATGTTCGACAGCTCATCTCTCACACGTTCCCTTCCACTCCATCTTGTAGCTGTCTGGTCGATGGCCTCTCTCTCTGTCTCACGTCTGCTGTGCTGCTCAGTCTTTGGCAGACTGCTCTGCTCTGGCGCTGTCTCTCCCTATGTTAATATAGTAGCTAACCTCTCTCTCCATAGCACTGCTACCAGACAGTCTCTATGTTGATATACTACAGAGAGTGTAGCACTCTGCCGCACAACTACTACCCAGCTGACTCCAGAGAACTGAGCACTCTTCATCTCCACCTCTGCTCCTGCCACTGCGAGCATCCTGCTGGGGCACTCTGTTGTCCTGTACACTTGTTGTTACAGCTGCTGAAATTTTGAATCTGGTACATCTTCCTTAAAGCTCATAGCTCTACCAGCAGGTGCAATCATTTTAAAGAAACAATTTTATTTTTGCATATATTTGTAGAGTATTGCTTTTGATTAAGGGAACTCACGGCAAAACTAATTACCAGTAATTGGTTTGTGGACACGATTCCAGCAGTAACTTAGCTTACTCCACACCGCCCAAAACAAGAACTGGGAATAAGGGGGAAGAGTACAAAATAACAAAATGACTATTTACTCTTCGCCACTCCAATTACACACAGAGAAAGTTAAAAGACTCTGCTGATGACCTCTGGCACTGTAATAAAAGAAGTGGGGAACTCGCATCATGTGGATTTAATTTGCCTCAACTCATTTCTTTCTTGTCTAAACTAAGCTGTAAAGTTTAAATGTTATTAAAAGAGCTTGAAAATAATGCAAAACACTATGCAATATTGTAAAATAAATGATCTGAAAGACAGGACATGGGGATGTGCACCATGCTGATAAGTAGAACCAACAACGACATAAGACACGACACACAAAGAGACCAAATCAAAGCACAAACCACACATTAAGATGTTATGTTGTGTGTGTGAATGTGTGTGAGTATGGCAGTCAAGAAGACAGCCAAGTGACTCACCTCCTGCCAGAAAATGAAGACATACAATTAACATCGCATCCCATCATCCTCAGCTGAACGGGCAGGCCTGTAATTGGCTGGCTGACCAGCCTGCGTGGCTCCGGGTGGCAATTTATTCTGGGAGCCATGCAGTTTACCCTGGGCAGCTAACGGCCCCTGTGCCATAACCTGGCTGAGGCAGCAGGGACATCATTAACACTTCACTGGGCCTGCAGGACACACACCCATCATCTACTATACACCACCCACTGCCAGTAGCACATAGGGCAAATTGGAGGAACAGTGTAGAAATAATAAGCATAATGCCAATGGAGCCACTTGTACTGAATGTGTGATCAGCTGACAAATTAAGATATTTTTGCCCTTTCCTGGCAAAATAATAGAACCAATTTCCTGAAAGATCTCTCACCCTAAAGACTACCTTTGATTATTGATTTATAATGAAACAAATGTCTTTCTTTCCTCTGAGCAGATTTGATTTGGGAATCCAGTCCCATAAGTTCAGTCTTGTTTAAACCTGACCTGTGTGTCTTTTAGACACTGTGCGTCGTGGCATGCAGTTGTCTAACCCCAAAATAATGTGCGAGAGAGAGGGTGCTCTCTCAGTGGAGTAATGACCTTGCCTTGTCACCATGAAGACATGTGTTAGATGCTCCTATATTGGTCCGAGGGCAAGACTGTTACACACTCAGTCTGGACTCTGGTTTATGTGCCCATTTAAAGGTCAGCATCTGCTGTCTGGCCCTCCACCTCTTCACCAACCGGCTGTCTTTAGGTGTGAGACTAAGTGGCACATATAGAAAGCTCCGTCTCAGGGACACTTGGAGGATGTGGGGGAAAGATGAACTGTCCACGCTGAATCGTGGTTTTCTTCAGTGTTAGGCACTTTAGACAAGAGAGTTAGTTTTTATTTTTACATCCCAATTATCCCATGTGTTTTCAGGCTGAGTTAGCACCCACTGATTTCCAACTCTGTTTCCCCACAAACCTCCTCCTTGTGTCTTTTTTGGCTGTGATATTCCCAATTCACCGATTTCCTATCTCAGGACTGTCTCTCATTACACATACACATACACACACACACACGGGCTCACAGCCAAATGGCTGTTCATTAAAGACAGGGACCTGAGGGGAAGCAATCGTCTGAGAGACGGAAATTGCGTGTCACATTAGATTAGGAGTGTAAAGCCTCTGGATTGGCTCCGGGGAATAAGGAATTATTTCAATTACATTATTTCAAAAAGTCTTTAAGCAATACCAATACCGATAAAAACAAATTAAGAGTGATTTGGGCTGATCTGTGGCGCTCTGAGCTGTGCTTTCTGACAATGTTTTGGAAATCAGATATGAATAATGTAGATATTACACTGTGTGTAATGTGTTGGAGTTGAAAGCACATTATCCGTGACAAATAGTACCATTGGTTTGCATTGTGTCTCATCAAAAGGGAATGTTCCCAAGTGTCAATCACAGGCTGGAGACTGTACAGGCTCAGTGAGCGACAGAGGAGAGGATAACTCCATCACCTGCCATTCACAGTACAAAGCAATGACACGAACACACACTCAGAGAAAGTGATGATTTGAGTGGGTTAACTTGTAGAGCTAATGCACTGAATTCAGGCTTCTGTGGGGGAAAGTCTGTTGAACATTTTCATATCTTAGATTTAGCTTGTAGGTGTGATTCTCCAGATCTGTTTTACTTTATTTATTTGTATTATGTTTGTAAGTTTTTAAAGAAATACCTTTTATTCTCAGAGTTAAAAAAAATGTTTTCCCAATTACATGATGTAGCACCTATGTACTATTGTTTTCTTCTGTGGTAAAACTGAATACATGTATTTGCCTTTTGAATGAATTTCACTTTTTAGCAAGGACAAGAAACTGAATGTGTCCATCTCAGGCAGCAGGAGGAGGGAGCAGAGGGACAGGGGGGAAGAGACTACAGAGAAAGAGGGCAGGGAAAGAGGGAGAGAGGGGGGTTGTCACACGGAGCGCATGAAGGAGAGACCAGCAGAGGCAGATCGACCCGCAGCCAGTCCACTTACTGATGCCCTGATCCTGCCCAGAAACACAGCGACTACATCTGTCTAAACTACACAGCTGAACATTAACTCAACTCTTAAACACTCGCAACATCTGGAGGAGGTCTGAGAAAAGCGAACCTGGCCGCAGCTTCAGGTTTTTTTTTTCTTTTTCCCTGCGCGACCAGGAGAAAGTGCCGCGTCCTTGAAATTAGAAGTTGTAAGAGAGGGAGAGTGAGAGTTGCTTGAAGAAGAAATAAATATTGCTCTGAGTACCTCATCACGGTAAGTACCGAGTGATGCTGTGCGATTACAGCTTCATTTGTTTTAATTCATTTAATTGGTTATTTGATTGCCATGTGTTCTGTCTGGTTTGAAGCTTGTGATAGTTTTTTCTGAAGTGAGGGAACTTTTGCGCTCTTGCTGGAAAACGACGAAACACATTAAAACTAATGTAAATAAAATGTTGATTCAAGACGCTTACAAGCGACATATATTGAGCTGATTTGCGCTTTTAGATGTGTTCAGAAGTCATCGTTGTCTTGTCGTTTCATTGCAAAATATGTTTTTAAGTCGGTGGAATCTGTCGCTGTATTGCGCAAACTTTTATTCTTTTCCTGTTTTATCCCAAAAACAGATGTTTTGGTTCATAAACTGGAAAAACAGCGATGTAGGTTCAGAGAGTTGAATCAAAACATTACTTTTATATTTAGTTTTTATTTCAAGTTTTACTGTTTATTAATTTTCACTTTAGAAGCGAAAATTAGATGAAGCCTTTTCTTTCGACTGGAATATATCACTGCTTAAATTTAACAGATTGTTCTGAAGAGACTACATTTAACTCAGTTTAGTGAATCCCTTTTTGGTTGTTGTTTCCCATTTAAGAACAGAATGTTAATACACCTTTAGTCCCAGATGTTTATGATTAAAATACCACCAACAATTTTATTTTATTGGGAACAACGTGCATAATTTACAATTTATCGATTTACTGAGACAATTAATTCTTTACGGAAGAAAAGAGAAATCGACCTTTTCCCGAATGTGTTTGGAAGGTTTTTACAAATCTAATTACTTATACCTCACTATTAAATGTAGCTTTTGCAGGCTGTTTTATTGGCAGTTTTATTTATAATTATTTACAGGCACAGTAGGCCTGTCCAACCATTTTCTATTGAATTTAGTCCAGAACTGTAACTGTAAAAACGCCTAGAGTTGGAACTGGGTGCATCTCACAAAATAAGGAAATTTTGCCCTTGTGACATAAAATTATTCCTATGCGAAAAAATAAGACAGCAAATGAATTATTATAATCCAGTAATGTTAAAATGAAAATAGTTAGTTTTTGTTCATCATCTAAAATAAAGCACCTTTTGAAACAGTTTTCTCTTTATGTCCTGGCTCAGCTTTCCACTCTCACTCAGCGTGTTCGCTCCTTCTCCTCAGGACCGTTAACAGGGAGGTGAATGGACCTCCACCGCCCCTTCAAGATGGACAGCCCCTCCTACCTGCCAGCTCCACTGGCCTCTCCTGCCCTGATGGTCCTTGCCTCCACTGCTGAGGCTGGTCGAGATGCTTCTGTCCCCTGCCAGGCACCCAGGCCCTTTGGTGTCCCTGCCTCTGTGGAGAAAGATCTCCACCTCCCCTTCCCCTCTGCCTCCTACACCTTCACCTCTATGTATCAGCGTCAGGGCCCCATGTCAGGCACTTTTCCTTCCCGTGACTTCCCCACCTCACTGCTCCACCTGCACCCCCAGTTCACCCCACCAAACCTGGACTGCTCCACCCTGGGCATGCTCAACCACAGTGGGGTGGGTGCCTTTCGACCTTTCTCCTCACCACAAGAGGAGAGGGAGTCAGGAGGTTACCAGTCGGCTTTTACCCCGGCCAAGAGGCTGAAAAGCTGCTTCCCGGAGGTGGAGGGAAAAGAGTTTGACTTTGGCTCCCTGGGAGGTGCCCTGAAAGGTGGGGAGGACTCAGGGAGGAAGCTGTTCTCCATGTCCGGCTTGCTGTCTGATGGGGAAGCTTCATCGAGCCCAGAGGAGCGCAAAGAGCACAGTGAGTACTGACTCAACTCAGAGAAACAAGGAGCTGATGTATGTTTCAGTATGTAAACATGCACGTGTTTCCCTGCTCACATCTGAATCTCACACAGTCACTCTTCTCATGTCTTTAAAGCGTTCAGTGAAATACGCAGTTTAATTGGTGCATCAAAGACCTTACTCACCTTGACATGATACAAAAGATGAGATGTGCACATGCTCCACAGCGGCTTCGACTAAACATGACAAATTGAAAGCAGCCTTTGTGAACAAAGACGCATGTGAAAATATTTTTACTTTTGCACTCTCGTCTTTATCGTCTGCTTGCGCAAAGTGTTTACAGCGACTGGCTGTGACTGACTTTGACACAAATAAATTGACTAGTGTCACTTATTCAGCTTAGTGATCATTAGCCACATATGACCATTAGGCCTATTGGAAGTCAGACTTTTCTTGGTGGTTGAGGAACACAAATACATGGGTGCGTGTGGAGGGTTGACATAGGAAAAGTGAGAGTTGGAACGAATGACACCCTGTCAGAGATAACGAGGTGGCAGAGATAGAGAGGAAAGGATGGAGGAGGATAGAGAAAAAGAGAGAGGGAGAGAGAGATGCGGCGATGCGCCTCAGCCTGAGCTTCCCAACGACAACCCTCAGCTCAATATGGCCGCCCACACCAGCCGTCTGATTTGTTGACAAATGAGTGGGAGAGGTGTCAGTCAGAGCGCCGCGGAGGGAGAGACGCTCCTCATTACTCCTGGGGATAATTGCCCAACGACGCGGGGGCACAACACTTGCCTCAGAGGTAGAGGGAAGGGAGAGAGGGAACAGGAGTCAGGGAGGCAATGCTATGCATGATGGGAAATCAAACCCCCTCAGTGGCGGTCGCCAAGGGGAGCGCCTGACAGATGAAAGGGACCAGAGAAAGACAGAGAAAGAGGAGAGAGAGCACCCAAAGGCTCGACAGATCAGAGGGGGACACCGTCGAAAATAATGACAATGAGAAGAGGGGGTAGCGATGGAGAGGGGCAAATGTAGGAGGGGGAGACACCGATACCCGCTCTCATACATATCACCTAAAAGAAACTTTCATCCCACACATAAAGGGCGGGAGCAGGGACGAGTTGTCTTAAGAAAAGTTTGGATTGTGTGCTGTGTGTGTCTCTATGCATATGTGTGTGTCTTTGTTGAAACTTGCTGATTTTGTCGCCGGTTTGTGGCTGAGTGACAGGACCAGGGAGGCGGAGTGGCAGGAAGGAATCTCAATATGGAATTTTAATAAGGACGGGAAAGGAAGAGACGCCAGCCACGCTGGTGTGAGAGGTGTGTCTGTCTGACAGTGTTTGCTCTGTGCAATCGTGCATGCGTGCTCCCCTCACCTCCTGATTTTGGGAATCTCATTTGGGAAATTTTGACAAGGACAAAAGATGGGGTGCAACAGAACATGGGAGGCATCTCCTGCAAAATAAATTTTGGAAAAAAATGGATTCGGGTACATTGGAAGCTGCTTTTCCAGCTTTATCCAATTAGATTGGAGCTCAGGCAAACTAAGAGCTTTAATGCAATTGAGCTCCCGGCAGTTTTCTAAGTCTGACATACACTTGTTCCTCTTGACTGGGTAACAGACAGTCACTTCAGGACTGAAAGTCTTAAGTGTTAAGCTTGAAATCTTTTTGTGGTATGAGAATGTCTACTGCTCGCATACTACAGTAGCAGTGGAAATCTGCATTCTTAAACTACAAACTGGACCATAAAATCTTACTTTTATACTTTTTAGGTTTTCTTATTGTTAAAATGACCCATGTTGTTAGCGTGGGTCATGTATTAATAATATTTCTTGATACTGAGAGGAATTGGTGTCATAGATTTTTCAATGTGAAGATTATCCAGTTCTGAGTGCAGGTGACCAACTGGTTTCCTCACACAGCTTCTTGTCAGCCTATAAAACAAGCAGGTAGGGCAGCTCTTCCCATCTGCCTTTTGCATTGTTGCCTGTGGACGTCTCCTGTCCTTTCTTTCTTCTGTCGATCTTCCTTCCCAAACTCTGTCTCTGTTTTATCAGCGAAGGTCTGAGATGCACGGTGTGCACTGACAGCTGTTCAAACATCCACACTTGCTTTCAAAGGGCAGATGTCTTCACTGGAGCGAGTCATGCTTATTTTCCTCAAGGAGACGCTTTCCGCCACAGGCCTGAGCTGGAACTAAAATGGTCCTTTACCAGAAACTTGAGTTAGGAAACCTAAGGAGTGGAGTGGCAAAACACACCATGACCAGACACTGACGGATTGGTGTTTGCATGTGTGAGTCTGTATTTTACTGTGGTGCAAAACTGAGTGAGAGCAGTGATAACTGGAGCCAGATGTTTGGGAGATCCTGTACAGTGATACTTGTAAAAGTTGAACTCCCGGATTTGGACGAAAACTATTGACCCATGTCAAAATTTACTGTAAAGGAAATGACACACAAACACACACACACACAACTGAAACTTGCAAGCTTAAACAAACCTCTCAGCAAATGTCTGACTACAGGTATTTAACATGACAAAACTCCTTGAGACAAAATCTGTGCATCCGGCCACTAAATCAGATGCGGACTATCTCTTCTCTTACTGAGATGAGAAGGCACTGAGACACTCAACAAATCATTACCAGAGTAAAAAGAAATCCTACAGGAAGGTAATATACTCAAAAAACATTTTAGCATAGCGCTCCCAACCAGATGCGCTCAGCGTGTAAGTGTCCTCCATGGCTGGTTATTCGTGGGTTGTTGACAGACTAATGCAGCACCCAAACAGAATCAATTTTATGTAGATTCATCTTAGATTTGGCGCACTTTGAGCTTGATCCACATGCAGCTTACATGCATTGTGTGTGTTAGTGGTTGTATTGTCCAAACCATTGTCATTCAGTCACCAAAATATTAGAATTATGTCATTACACAGCCACCAGTAATAAATGTGTGTACACATTTTTCAAACAATAATTTCTGCACATACGTTTGGTAAAAACAAAGAACACACACACACACACACACATACAAGGGCACACAACTGTGTGTGGTGATTTGATAACAGGGAGGGTGTCTGTGTACTGTGTTTTCTGTGTAGTGGAGACGTTGACGGCTGCTTGTATTGACTCAAGCTTCCTGTTGAAAGACAGTGTTTACAACCCCTTGGCAGTCCAGAGGAGATCAATAGTAACCACTCAATGCTCATGCATACACATATAGTATCTGCTGCCCACTATTATTTGCAGGGTGTATAGAACTTATGTGCAGCCCATGCATCAACAGTCACACTTACCATATGCTTATGTCCAGTTTTTTATGTTCCCTTTTGGTCTGTCACCAACAAACCTCAGTAAGAACTGAAGAGATGCAAAAGTAAGAAGGTAGAAAAATGAACAGCACAACCTAGAAATGTTGACAGTTATTAACAAACACTGAAAATAGATCTCAAGAGAATAAGTTTGGAAACAAGCGGACAGAGATTTTTTTTTATGAGACACTGACAACACAATGTATTGTCATATAATAGACACCAGTTCAACTTAGTGGCTTATTTTGTATGTACTCAGCTTTAGGACAAGCAAGCACTAAAATTCTTTCACACCCCGACATACTAAAAATATAAAGAAAAGCTATATGAGGGTCACTGCCAAATTTTGATTAAGTAATTCTTCCCTGACAGCAGTCGCACGCTTCAGCCACAGTGTTGTTTAATCCCTTTTTGTGGCTGCATTATCCCAAATAGAGAGATATCTGCAACCGGCTCTCTGCTGGTCTTGTTCTTGGTTTCAGGAAAGACACATTACAATATTAATGGTGGTTGTGTTTGATGTGAGGGCATGCAGTGGTTGACTGTTTCCCCTCCTGTTGTGACGGTAGTTTGTTCTCCTAATGTTCTCCCAAGTAAAAAGAGCTTTCATCCTGGCAGGAGGGGAAACTCTTCTTGGCTTTTTATCTCCTTCCCCTCTTGTATAAGCAGTGGAAAAGTAAAACATACAAGTGTTTTCCCATTGCATTTATATTTAGTTTTTGTGTTTATCCATTAGCGACTACATCAGGAGTGCAGTTTCTGTCTGCTTCTGTGTAGGCATCTGTAGAGGTTTCAGAGTGTCAGGCAGTGGACCACACGGCTTGTCAGAGACAGACAGGATCTCTATAAGTCTGGCAGTAGGCTTTTACAGTAGCAGAGGGAAATGTGTGCATGTGTGTGCGTGGGGGTCTTTTTGTGGTGACCATCAGCACCTGTTAGACAGTCAACAGACTGTTCTGCAGGAACATGAGTCATAACACTTCTTGTAGTTGCTGCATCTGCCTCCATCTCCTGCTATGACTGGCCCACACAACTGTGTTGCTTTTGTGTCGATAGAAAGGCTTGAGTAGACAGAAACACAGAGGGAAAGAAAGACAGAGAAAGAAAGTGAGGTCATAATGAGTGCACGGCCCAGGGGTTTTTAAAACAACAGCCTTGTTTTAACAGGCCATCTTTCCTTCTCCTCCTCTCTCAGTTTTTCTCTCTTTTTTCTTGTCTCTCTGCGCACCTGATCGACCTGCATCATGGCTGCTTCTGATCTCACATCAAAGACTAAGTCTGTATGTGTGCATAGAAAAGACTTAGGACTTGCATGCTTGTAAGAAATGGCATGCGCACACATATACACACATACACACACAAATTCACATCCTCTGTCCTGTCCCTTGAGCCTAACAAATCAGTCAGGCAGATAGAGAGGGCAGTAAGGCCAAATGCTTGGGTTAAACACATGCTGCTGAGGAGCAGAGCATACAGACAGCAAGACCACACCAATACTGGCAGCCAGGAACCTACACATATATAGTGTATAATACAGTGTGTGTGCGTGTGTGTGTCTATCTAGTGTCAGACACAGACCTCATTACAGCATGTCACTTGTGCTTGTTGCAAGTCTCCCAGCTGTGCAGGAGCTTGACAAAAGCCAATATGTTAAAGATATGCCAAGCGTGATAGCTTTACCTCGCTGATGATGGCCTGCCATCAGTCAGTGACTTCATAAGCAGGATTTTCAGCCATTGTAGATTTAGACCTGAATTTTGTATTTGCAATTTAAAAAGACATATTGAATTTGAATAAAACTAAGATATCTTCTGGGATCCTTAATGTCATGAAAAGAAATAAAATTGTATAGCACAAAGCTGTATCAATCCTCATTTCTAATATATTATTATATTAATATCATATTTTGTTTTTTTATATAATATATAAATGATTAAAGCAGTGAAAAACTAGTGAAATAAAACATCTGTAAATACATTTCCACACACTGTACTTAAATAGTATTATATGCATGCACAGAATAATATAAATAAACACATTTGTCAGATTAAAACAGTATAAGAAATTGTTATGGTAAGATTGTCTTATGAGGATACTGATTATAGATAATATAGAGATAGATAATAATTTACTCTAATCTTTGATGAACAGCAAGTTTAGATTAGAGCTCATTTATGAATAATTGTTATTGTGCCTCAACAAAGACAAGTATAGAGCAGAATCTTATTATTATAAGATACAGTGCTTTTGCATTTAGCAGGAAATTGTGTACATACCATGGTCTCTGTGTTTGTTCCACTAAGGGAATTTTATAGGATACTATGCAGAATTTAAACACTCAAATAATATGGCATAGGCCAAATACAGTGCACTGTGTAGAAGACAAGATGTGATTTTGCATAAAGCCTTTGAGGGGAAATGTGTATTTGTTGCACTATATTATCATGTGCATGTGACAGTTTAAACATGTTTAAGCAAAGTACAGATTTGTTATACATGCATCCTAAAGACCCACTGATCGATTTAGTCACTTCCAGAGCTGCTTAGCAATTTGCCAAACTCCCACCGGTGCCAGTACACACCAGTCTGAAAGGTCAAAGTTTGCCAGGATTGACCCCTCACCCCGCTGTGTAGGGGTGTAAACACTCCCCCAATTCTCCTCAGAGAATAGCATTGAGTCTGGGCCATAAATCACAGGCCTGATAATTGGTAGGAAAACAGCAGTCCAGCAGTATATAACCTTTTACGTGTCGTCTCAACTCTTTATTATGGTGCTAATGAGTGGCCGTGGATCAGGGTTAGAGCTGCGAGCAAAGTGTGTGGAAGGGGGGTTCACCTCACTAAAAGATTTGGGCTACTGGCTACTACCCAAACACACACACATAGACTAGAAAGGCAGACCCACACACATATAAATACATAAGCACAAGAACTCAGTATGCACTTAACAGACACAGAGGGCAGGCAGATGTTCAACTACACACAGGAAGACACTCACACTAAAGGATATGCGCGTATGCAAAGATTCCAACACACACATGCATATGCAATCACACAGGCAAACACACACACACACACACACACACACACACACGCACGCACTCACACACACACACAGACACAGACAGTAGCTGGCAGGCTCAGCAGTGTCCATTACAGGCTGCCATTAGTATGGAGATTGTGCTAATTGTCCCCATAGACCACACAGGCAGTGCTCGACAGGCCCGCTGTGAGGCTGTGAGGCTGAGTAAGAGCAGGGACTCTGCTTTACACATCCTATTGTCTCGGCCGTGACCCTATTAGTGCAATTACAAATCAATCACTGAATGATTATGGGATACATGCTGTGGATTGTTTTGATGCAAATGACAACAGTATAAGTGGATGTGCTGTGGCTGAGTTTCACATAACAAAAGTCATAGAGCAGCTTCATCTCCTATAACACTGTAGAATGGCCACTGTCATAACTCAAATTTGTCCAGTGGCGAGTTTTGAGTTTCCAGTACAGTTTCACCCAGTTTGAGAAACATGTTTAAAACACCTTGCTTTGCTTTGGAAACTGTAAAACCACTGCGAAAAAATGACTTTATCTTTATCTTTATCTTTTCATTTATTCTTTCTCTAAATGCCTTTAAGGGGGAGAAAATGCTTAATATGATTTTTTAATTTTTTAGTTTTGCTTTGTTATGGATGAGCAATAAGGGTTCCTGTTAGATTCAAAAGTTAGGTCATGTTAATACTCATAGCTCTGGCTTGTATTGGTCTATGCTTCAAAATATTAAACCACCCTGTCACTGTCACACACTATTTTTATGTCTAAAATACTGCATTGGTTGTGATTGTACTGCTAGCTCTCACACTTCTTACACAACTGGGCTTTTACTTGCAACACAATATAAAAGTGTGCTGTGCTGACCCTGTTCTAGTTTGAAATAGGTGACTGTATGCGAGTGGACTACTTGGTTGCTGTTTCAGGGTTCTGCAGGCTGGAGAGGGTCCAGTCTCATTAGCAGTGGCTCAAAGCTCCTGATCAGTCAAGTAGAGGAGATTGAACTGTGAGCAGTTCCTGTGTGACCCCACTGAGCGAGAACACAGGGTAGAAGATCTATACCCGCTGGCGCTGCCACAGGCCTCTTTGTTCTTCTGTGTTTGCTGACAGGGGGGATCGGAGGGGCGTATTGATGGGGTCTCACACAGCACTGCACTCACCAGGGTTACACAGTGGTGTGTGTGGATGATATATACATGAGCACATACAAGCACTCAAGAGTCTGTTTAGACATTTCAACGCACAAACCCACCTCCACACACACACATAAATGATAAAACTACAGTGAGTCACGTTAAAGCCCAGTAGGACTTTTTCTCCACTCCTGGTGCTGGGATACCAGACACAGCACACAGTGATGCTCTGGCCTTTACTCTGAAAAGAAAACAACAATTATAAAAGTGTTATTTACTGTTCACCTTTGCAGTTTAATGCTTAAACGACAATAGATTTCAACAGTTATACGACACACTCATAACTCAGACTTTTGATGCAGAATTACAGTGAGAGCAATTCATCAAGTGGAGGGGACACAACCACTTTAAGAGTCCTGCAACAAATACTATATAAGTTTTGAGTTGAGTTTTAAGCATGTTGGTATAGTTCTAGCATGTAAAGTAGGATCATTTTGGAGGGTTTAGGATAGCAATTCAAAGTCCTGCATTAGGTTAAATTGCACGTGCATGTTTCCAAATTACATGCTGTCATTTCATAGGGCACAGAGTTGTTTGGGTCAGTTATTGTTTGTTAACTCTGTCCTTATGCTGTTTATCTAAGCCTTATAGTGTTTTAGGAAGACGGAAAAAAAAATCTAGAAAAAATAACAATAATTTATATTATTAGTATAATATGTGATTTAAGCCTCTAAGATTTTATCTCCTTTTCATAATATATATACAAGGAATTAAGCAATTCTACAAATCATTAAATCCTTTCTTTAGATTCTCCTGATTGCTATTTCCCTTTGACTAGTTATTGAAAATAAGTTGCTCTATCAGCTGTTTCTTTTCACCATTTGGCAATAAAACCATCGTCATCTGCCTTAATTGTTTGCTCATCCAGGCAGACACAATAACATCCTTTAGGAAGTGTGACTAACCCAAACACAGGTGTATCACACAGCGCCAGGTGGCTGTGGTCCTCTCGTACCAGCAGCACTCAGCACAGTGTTTGTGACAGTATCAGATGTTATCTGGAGGAGAGGTGGGAGGGAGAGATGGCTTATCTCTAATGATGCCCATGGGTGAGGCTAAAAGGAGGGAAGCTGGGGGGCAGTGTAAGAAAATTTCAACAAGTTTTGACTGGAGGCCTGTTCAGTCACAAAGCAATGCAGGACCTTTTCTTGTCACAAACATGGAGCCAGGGAGAACACAACTACTTAGGCTTTGTTTGAAGTGCACTAGTGCACTGGCAGTTCAGTCGCCATAGTGCTATCGCCTAATGAAATTTATTTTATTAAATTCTAAAATGTTTTGTTCCATTGTGGATGAACCAAGTGTTCCTGTTAGATTCAAAGATAAGATCAGACCTTTATTCAAACCACTGTCACACACTTTTGCTATGACTACAATGCTGCGTTGGCTGTGGTTTTATACTGAACCGGTTCTGCTGTTGATTGTTACACTCGTTACACAAATCAGAATCTAAATATAACTGAAAATATGCACAATTATACATGTGTGTAATATTAATTTATTATTAAAATTTTATCTTAATCTTTCCACAACTTGGCAATAACACCATCGTCATCTGCCGTAATTGTTTGCTCATGCAGGCAGACACAATAACATCCTTTAGGAAGTGTGACTAATACAATGATTATTCCCTAATGACTGGGGTTTCTAATGCTCACCTGTTCTGCACAAAGTGTATGAGGGACAGGTGGGTGAGAGGAAAACAGGTGGGTATCTTAACTTTGCTAGGGCAGGACAGTGTGCAGGCATTTTGTGTGTCAGCTACTGAAAAGGAAAATCTACTTTGGAACATGTTATACACAAACAGACCTCTGTCTCCCACAGTTGGTACACTTTCAATATAAAACTACGTTGCAAACCACAAAAAACATATTACAGTGAAAACTGTGCAAAAAACACGTCTTTTAAACCTTCTTTCTCCAGGGCTATTATGACAAGGATTGTGTTCAAAAATGATTATCTGAGTAGCTTTTTTTTTCACCTCTGTCTGGGAGCTGCATCTAAATTAAAGTAAGGCAGTAAGGACACAGGATATGCTCATTTTTTCCTAGTTGAAAAAGTGAATGTCTCTCATTTTGCTTTTAGCACCTTGAGTCTTGTTATTTGTGTTTAGAAGCAAGAGATGGGGCTATAGTTTAGTCTAAATTGCTGCAGTGTCATGGTAAAGGTATAGCCGTCCTGTGTTGAGGCTGCTGTAAGGAAATTAATCTCTTCAGGCGCTTTCTACAAATGGTGTCACAGTGTATGTCCAGGGTTGTTTACAGAAGTTGAGAACTTGATGTAGGCAACAGTGCAGCCCTCTCATTTTCTCCTTATTAACCACTAATTGAGAAAAATAGCAAGAGGGGGGAAATTGAGGGAGAAGTGATGAGGAGACAATGAGGATAATAAGTGAGAGAGAGAGAGAGAGAGACACATACACACAAAAGTATTAATGTGTAATAATCAGTGGTCCGGGTAATAGTGATCTGTATTTTTGGAGCCAATATAATTAGCCTCTAATGAGAGTTTGTGATGTGCTTGTTAGTTTCTTGATGTTCTTCCCCCACTTTCTCTGCCCTATATTTATACATTCACACACAAACACACATATTAGTTGACCATGACAGGATTATTTTATGGATTTGAACAGCCTACCTGTTAATTTCAACACTCAGGCACACTCAATAAAGATAAAATATGTAGTACAAATCTCACTGGCACAAAAATTTCTCACAGCAAGTTCACATGTTCAACTTCTATACAAGACTGTATGATGGTATGTATGATCCCTAAATACATACAAAAATGCAAAAATCTGCATTAATAATAATGAATTTATAATTATTAGTTTATACGTTTCTCACATTCTTCAGTCTCTTAATGAAAAATGACTGATTGAACAAATACGGCATTTGATTGCCTCAAGTGTGTTGAGACAGGTCCAAGCAATGACTGTGCGACACAGTTGGATCTCTGTGCATTTCAGTCAGGTTGATGGCATCAGAATGAGTGACAGGCCACCGGTGAACAGTTATGTTTCTGTCGGCTTCTTGATCCAACATGACTGTTCTGACTGTGACAGACAGCAGCCAGCAAATGAACGTCAAAGCCCGTGTTCTGCATGTTGTCATTTGTGAGCTTACATTACATTTTGGATTTTGTGTTGAGGATTATAAATGCTGTTTTTTATTGATGCCTTGATTCCGCCTGAAATTTCTTTTCTTAATTCTTCTTTCTTTCTTTTTTCAAAAATGTACATTTTCTCTGGTCAATATTAAACAAGGGATGCTGTGCTTTAATAGTTTCCTTCCTCTGAGCCTATTTCCCTGGAGCGCTTTCGTTTTTCAGGAATAACCCAGATGTCTCCAGGGATAGGGGGCCTCAGTGGACCTTTTTTAAAACATACTTGTGCAAAAACTTATCCAGAAACAATTTATTAAATAGACATTTGTCATCTTTCTTAAACATTTGTGTAAAAAAGCTTTGTTTTTACCACAAACAAACAAAATCTGCACCTGTGATAATCCTGATGTGATATTAAGCATATTGAAATACAAAATTTACATCAAAAGAACATGACCCTATAAAGCCCTAGCGAGATGGGTAGAGTAACGTAGTCGACCTGTGCAGACCTAGTCTCCACATATTTTCAACAGCACTGCGAAAATTAAAGAGCTTAACTGGCATTTTAAGTTTTGCCTCCACCAGGAATAATCAGCCTTAATGTTTTTCAAATGTCAGAACTGAACTTTATCCAGATCTGCAAATATTTTCCCATGAGGTGGCTTGTAAGTAGCCTCATGTCATCACAGATACCCCAAGGACAGTCGTAACTTTCCCCCTGACTTCCACTCCCTCTCCAATCTGTAACTCACTATCAAAGATCATTGAGCCATGCATCTCAATGAGGGCCAGATTGATTAGTTGGAGCGGAGCGGAGGCAGGGTTCGATCTTTGCCCTCAGGTCCTGAGAAGGGAAATATGGTCACAGAGACACAGTCACACAGCTACCCAGTCCACTCTCCATCAACGACATGATTGGACACTTACATGCTCTGCCACGCCCGCACCTGATAGAACAATTGTAGTGAATAATGAAGAACATGAGAGAGAGAAAGAGCAAAAGGGAGAGGAAGAGAAATTGGGAGTTTGTGTTCTGATTGACCTGTGGTCAGAGAGGTTATGTCCATTGATCTGTAAGGCAGAAGAAAAGGGCTTTGGCCTGAGGTGCTTCAGAATGAGTCTATTTGGGGTTTAGGATTCCTGTCCATTCCTACCAGGAGCTTTTTCATCATCCGACTCCCCAGGACTTACAGCTGCTGTCTTCCGTTGTCTATGTAATACACAGAGCACTACAGAGGCCAAAGGCCAATCAATGTTCTACAAGAGGTTGATACAGATCTTATTAGTCAATGAATGATCATTAGTGGTCTAACGAGGCATTGATTTGTGCAAGGGCCAAAGGTTGCGGTGGTTTTGGTGAGTGTCTTTAATACATTAAACACAATTGATTGCAGAGGTAGGAGGGATATTTTTGAAGGATGTTAGAATCACATTGGACAGAGTGATTTGAGGTCAAGCCAAAAGAGGAAGTGTACCTTCACTGGCCGCTCTATGTGGTTAGGATTGAACATGGAGCCCAGCAGCACATTTGTCTTTTATGCATAACTGGTGTAGCAATTCTGCAATTAATAAAAAACAGGTATCTAGAAGTACTAAGTCAAAGGCAACTGTACTTGTTGTTTCAAAGGCTGGAACAGCAGCCTTTGAAAGCTGAGGAAATGACTCTGCTCAGAGCAGATGTGTTACTACAGGGCCTATTATGTTGCTCATTAAATACCCAACCTCTCAATAGGCCATTATTTCCCCAATAAAAAAACAAACGGCGGCCTGCATACTTTCCCCTCTCCCCCCTCCGCTTCAGAGGTTAGCTCTACCTCACAGACGGCAAAAAACCCTGACTAATATCCTGCATGTGATGCTTTTAAATAGGAAGCAGGCCGGGGGATAGGGTGGGGTACAGGTGTGGCAGGAGCCAATGGCTTTTATAGCCCTCCATCTCCTCTGAAAGCGTGCCAAAGACCTGCCTTCACAACCCACCACTGCAGTGTTAGCCGCCAAGCGTTAACTTTACTCCCCCGCCAATCTCTACATGCCTACTGGTTATATAGAGTCTGTGCTTGTTATGACTTTATAGAGGGATTTCTGATGTGCTTAGAGAATTGTTTGATGATTGGGATAATGATGCCAGTTGGAGTGAGTTGTCTCAGCACTTTATCGCCAAAGAACACAGAACAAACAGATCCAGATGCAAAGCAGGCTCCCCTGGATGCTTGCTTGCACATCCCCCGCCATTCAAAACTGTTCAGCATCCTCATGTCAATCAGAATTATACCACGTCCAGAGGTCTGTCACCGGGGGGACGTTTGTCACCATGTCTCCCCTGCAGAACAGCCTTTTCATGCCCCAGCATAATGTCAGCGGGTGACATCCAGGCCTGATGTGATGTGGCATTCACTAAAGGTCACGTTAGGCATCCCTGCTCCGTCTACATCAGCAGAACTGGCAGCCGTCATATGGGTGCTGGCATCGACCATTACCCAGACCCTCAGGGGGACTTGATGCTTTAAGGATTTGTCAGCAGGATTCTGATCTCTATGTTTCAGTGGCGAGTAGTGAACCCAGGACAGTCATAGTCACTGTCTTGATGCACAACAACAGAAACTGGAAGTGACCATCAGTGTTTCAAGAGGAGAAGGAGGACGGCCATATCTAGTTTTATTTCAACAGATGAACTCATGATGCTCTTGATATTGGCATTAGATTGGTTACTCACCCCAGGGTTTTTGTTGTCTTCAAATTTGTAGGGAGAAAAGACAGAGATTATACTCATAATGCATCTTATTGCCATATGTGTGATTCCTTTATTACAGCTGCTGTAAAAAATATATTGACATGACGTGATGATATGATGTTCTGTGCCAGTCCAAATGCTTTCCAGTTGTACATAAAAGCACCACTGTGAAATGATTATAACATTAGTTTAGTCAGTTTTGAAGAAAAAAATAAAATTGGGACATCACATTGATCCACACATTGTGTGACTTTGTGTGAATAAGTTTCCCTCATAGTAAGAAAAGATCAGACATCCAGACTTTTGGTCAAAGTTTAGACAGTAAGAAATCAGGTCCTGAAACAAAAAGAACAAGGAAGCAATCAGAGATGAAAAGACAGTGAACCATTAGGAGATTGGACAGACAAACTATGAGAGAGCCAAACCATCCGAGCCAGTTGCTGTAGCGAGGGAACACTTTACAAGCCCCACAGGCAAGTTTTACAGCCCCCTGTTGTGTTTCTGAGACCCCCCAGGCTGAAGAGGGGCTGAGACTGACTGATACTGACAGGGTTTATGTGTGGGCAGGGGTGGAGGGTAGCAGGGGGATGGAGACATATAAAAAGGTAGTCATGAACCAACAACTGTCACTTATGAGGGCCTCGCCAAACACACACACACATTCATCCATACATCCAAACATGCACATCTCACACCATTAAACCTGATGTTTGTGTGAAGCATAGGCGAAGGCTGGTGGCGAGGCTGTAGTTACAGGAGAAGGGGGGCTTATCCAAAAAGTGGACCAATAAAACACCTGAAAATCAAATCCCATTGCTCTTATCGTGGCGCCATTCAGAGATGTTATCTGTGCAGGTAATGTGGTTATAAATTCAATTTCAGCCCAGAGATTTCATTGTTTACTGATGCCTGCATGTTCTGAGCGGCAGAGCGCAGAAAGCCCGGGAACGCTCGATGTGTGTCGGGAAAAGTCATTTAGGCTTCTGCGAGAGGATGCAAAAAAGGCAAAAAAGAGAGGGGGCTGAAACCAGGAGAGCTGTCACTCTCCCAAGGACATCCGACTCCACTTTCTATTTTTTACTCCATGTTTTATTTAGAGGCCATTTTGTCCTATTTGGTTCCTCATTATAGGTGCTCGTAGCTCAACGGATGTCAGGGGACGGCACCTGCAAGCAGACAAGCTTGTGGTGTTGCTGGTCATTTCTAGTGCGGCTCCATAATAGCATCCTCAAGGAAGTTCAGTCCACTATACTCGACAGCACGAGGTCAGAATCTGTCAAACGTACTAAGCTGTTTGTAAGGGTTTGTATTAGAAAGAGTTAAACTGTGATTGCCAGCACTGTCATTTGTTTTCACTTGACTGTGCAGTGATGGGAAATTAGGTGCATCTTGCCTACTAGCCTTCTCCCTGTGATTGATGGCTCTTAGAAGTAAAATACCTCATCTACTAGGTAAAATCTTGATATAGTAGAGCTCCTCAGGCTCCCAGCTGGCTGCTTATGGCAGTAATCCATCAGTGAGGCCCAATGGGCCGAGTGGCCCTCCTGGGTAATGTTCCTATTGACAGCCTATGATGTCAACGCTCTGACAGCAGGGGGCCATAGAAGTGTGTCTGCTTGTGTATGTGTCTAACCTCGTTTTACTCTCGCTCCTGCCATCTGTAAATAGTACAGACTAGTCTACCAAATGCACACACAAGGCTACAGAACATCAGTGTTAACTACTGGCAGTGGAGGAAAGTTTTCATATATTTTCACACTACTTTATACGTCAGAGGCAAATACATTAAAACTACATATAACTATACTTATTTGTTACTTGGCTGTTTAATAAATTGACATGCAAAATAAATAATGGGAGTATCGCTCACACTAGATTTCTAAACGCCAAAGATAATGCATATAACTTTGTTCAGAACAACAACAGCCAGCAGCAGTGAAACACTGCGTACACATCACAAAAGTGATCCCACCTGCATGACTAATAAGACCTTTGTCTAACAAATCACACAACATCTCTCCATAGTCAACTAGTGTTTAGTCTCGTAACATTTTCGTGCTTTTGCTCTCCAGGTAAGGTGAGGGGTCTCTATGATGCTCAGGCTCCAATGTGTCCAGTCTGCCAGACCATTCTGCGACCAGGAGAGCTGCAAGAACACATGGAGCAGGAGTTAGCCAAAGTCGCCCAGCTACAAATCAGGTATCGCAGACTGTCACATGACATCACTTCTGTTCATCCTTTAAATATTCTTATCTTATTCCACTGTCTTTGTTTTACACCATAATATGTAAGTTTTTATCCACACTATCCACACTATTTCTTCTTACAACCATAATTTATAATTCATTTCCTTCATTTTTCCATTTGTCATTTTCTTGCTTTATATTCCGTTCAGCTTTACAGTAATAATTAATGTTGACAGATTTTGCAGCTACAGGGACTGCTCCTTTAGTTTCCCCAGGTGGTATCTCCCATCTTCTCTGTCACCTGCGTGCAGTGTTTACAAGCTGCCTCATTGTTTCGTACATATTTCATATTACAACCTCCGGCCTCGAGGCGACAAATCATAGAGCGAGCAGATAATGTCCTGCTAATGGTTGCTTTGAGCCCTGCACACATGCACGCTCACAGCCTAAAACATACACACAAGTATCAGTGGTGCACATGTACACACATCGACACAGACACACATTACCTGCTGCTTAGACCAGAAGAATGATTCCTCCAATAAAGACATTACACTCCAAATCTGCTTAACGACCGCTTCATGGACAGTAATGGTTTCAAATTGAACTTGGCCCACGGGGACATTTTGTATGTGTGTCTGTGTGAGAGAGAGAGAGTGTGAATGTACAGTATCTGTGTGATAGACATAAAGTGAGAAGTAAAATGAGATTATACACAGACTCAGATACAAAAACAGACAAGATAAAGCAGAGATGACATTTACAGGATAATATTGTGTTTGTATGTGTGTGTGTGTGTGTGTGTGTGTGTGTGGCTTTTTGTTTTAAAGCTTGTTTAACACAGAGGTTTCTTCAATATTTGCCTCTTTTTTTCTCTGCAGTGCCGCTTCAGTGCAGAGTGACCACCTTATAAGGACCCCAAAGGTAAACACAGTTGTTGTATGTTCATGAGTTTCATTGAAAAACATCCAACCTTCTTTCCTCTGACTTAATTTCTGTCCCTTCCCACCAGTGTCTTTCTCTTTCTCTGCACATAAAGCATGAAGGAGGGTCTCCCACCTCACCCCCTCGACCAGCTGAGGACACTCATTCTGATCGATACCAGGTGAGGTTAACAATTAGAAATTAGTATCAGGTTATTGGGGGTTTGGGAGTTACACTTTAACATTGTTGTACTTATTGTACTTGTGTCCATTTCCTTTGCGTGAAAAGCTGTACATCTGTACATCCTTTTTCCTGAAGATGTGCATAAAGTTAAAGAGTCAAAGACAGCACAAAACAAATTTTTATGTCATTTGTCAGGTTAATAGTGCATATAGAGAATCGGTTAAATTTGTAGGTTGTTTCTCCTCACTTTGTATCAATTTGTATCTTTAAATGTGTGTATTTAATATATTTGATTAGTGCACTGTAAGAATACTGGACTAGTAGCAGCAACATCAGAAAAACATTTTTCCGTGGTGTGTTGCCAAATGAGTCACCTGTTTCATTAGCCTGAGGTACAGAAAACACTGCACTTGACATTCGGTACCTCACTTAAAAACAGGTTCATCAAGAGTCGAGTCACTTTTATATTTGATTCAAAGGACTTTGCTTCAGTATAGTAGTGCTAACATACACATTATAACTAGTCACATGCTTTCAGAGCACATCTTGGGAGTTGACTCTGATGTTGCTCTACTGTTTGTTGCAGACGTTTCTTCGTGTGCGGGCCAACAGACATACGAGACTAAATGGTACGTTGATGCATGCTGAGTGGACTCGCTGTGTTTCATTGCTGCTGACTCAGTTTGTCATTAACAGAGTTTGCAGTTCTTAATTTACACTTGCTGCACAGTTTTTTTTAAATCATTCTAGTTCCTTTGTTCACACTGATGCGCCCAGTTGTGTGTTTCATCCCATCCCCTCCCTCACTAGTGGTTAAGATATCACCCTTTTTCCCACACCGGCCTAGCGCCCACACGAGCAGAGGAGCTATTAACCTTTCAACCTTGACCTCTTGATATGTTAACAGTCGATGACCTCTGCTGGTGCAGGTGCTACGTCAAATCTGGCCCATTACGCCCCCACAGCGCAGGAGCCCACCTAGACTGCTCACAAGCTGGTAAGACACATGAAGAAGCACTTTACTCAATCCCACACTCATTTTTTATCACCCACCTTCTGGATTAAACTGATGAAAGTTTGAATACAGGCCTGTTTTTGCATTTTCTAAAAGTCTATATCCTAAATATTGTGATGTAAGAAATAACTGTGATGTTTTTACTTACTTTTTATTTTTTCAAAAAGTGATTTTTCTAATAAA
>OMLM01008798.1:57215-68609 GCA_900302695.1 Helostoma temminkii
TGGCTAATAAACAATGTACTTACTAAGGCTGTCAAATGCTTTTCATGATAGTAGCCTCACTTTAAGCTTAATTTAAGCTTTTATTTGCTATATTAATCTATAAATTACCAAATGTGGAGAATGTGTTTTTTACTTCAAAAGCAATGTAATGCTTTATAGATCAGTTGCCAGGTTGTGAAATATACTTTTAGCTGGTGTTTATTGTCTCCCCCCATGTTATTTACTTTTACATAGTTGCATTTATAATACAGTAAGTCATTAAAAAAGAGATGTTGCATTATGAAATGACCTAAAGCAAAAAATGTCAAGGACAACAAATTGTATTTTTCACTTTTTTCAATCCAAATATGATCTATAAAGCATTAGTAAGATATTAACAAACAATTAATCAGTAAGTACTTTATTAACTCCATATAACACATTACCAACAGTGCCGCTAATATAGACACAAAGAAATACAGAACATCCTGAAGGCTGACACTACAGACATCTTACTACTTGCATTATTACTGCTGAGATTCTGTGGCTCTTAGCTGACTCTTCAAACTGCCAGTGCTGTCGAGGTCTGTTAGCCTTTATTGGGCCTTATAACAGGACAGCATAATGAGCTTCTAAATACACGTCAGGGAGGAAAAAGAAGAAGAAGAGTGGAGGGGGAGAGGGTGCTTCTCTGTTGATTAATCAACCTCTCTCCCTGTTTGATGAGCTCTTCCTCATCTATGACCGTCTCTTTAACCCCCATTATGTTTGCTGGGATGGAGGCACTTGGGTCACGGCCACCAGCTCTCTGTGTGTCCCCCCCTCGGGGGGGCCACTGTCACCCACTGAGAATTAAAGAACCCTAAAACTTAATGTCCCCTCATGCAATCTGCAGTCAGTCAGGTCACAGTGGGAGAGTAGGTGCAGTTGGTGTTCTGCAATGTTAACTTTTATATCAGAGAAGAAAGTGGGGGGAGGAGGGAGATGGCAGGGTGAGGAAGGAAACATTTTGCCTCCACTGCTGACTTAATCTGCAGTTGTGGGGTTTATAAAGCTCACATTTATTTGTCCTTGCTTTCAGAAGTAATTGTACATCTGTGTGTGATTGTGGTCAATTTATGTGATTGTGTCCATTATTAATTTTTGCAAAATTAGTTTGTATTTGTCAACATTGTACACCACTGGTTCCCAAGGCCTTCTCTGGGATTATTACGTAGTAAATTTAGTGAGACAACTCAACCATCTGCCAAAAAAGAAATTGCAAACATATCCACTGCTCATTCCATTCATTTAATATCATGCCTTACTTTTCTCTTTGTGAAGAAATTCACATTTCTCGCACTCCTTGGCTAAAAAGGATAAAAAGGACACAGGTAAAGTGTCATCAGGGAGGGAGTCATAAATTTGAAAATTGAAAGGTAAAGATAAAAGAAGAACCAGTAAGAGATCACAGATAAAACACACAATCATAAAGAAAACAACTGAAGTCAATGTGAGTTGCATCACTGTTTTATGATCTGTCTGTCTTCTGTCTGTTCCCAGTTCGGATTGGGAAACTGAGGAGGAGGAAGCCAGAGGAGGGGCAGGTATGTGTGTTTTTTCCTTTGGTGATATTTGTTTCATTGGCATTTCTACTGGAAACAAAGATAAATAAACACAACATGTAAAGGGCAGGTTGAGAGAATGTCGGTGGTCTGAACCCCCTGACGCTGTTGACTGCCTTTGTTCACGTATCATCAGGATCACTGTCAGCTCGGTGTGTATCCATGTGAAAACACTGCCGGCGTTGGTTCACAGCTATGAAAACACAGAAGCAGATATCTAGCCCGAGGCCATGAGAGGCATATGAACATACTCATCCAGACAATGACATTGTGATGTTTATGTTGATGTGTGTCTCCTAGGAGGGCTCAGCAGAGTTGATGCCACTGGACGATGAGTGGAATGAGAGGAGAAGGCTACAGATGACATCTATTGTTGGAGGGTTTAAAGGTAAGCATAAATCTGTGTGTGTCATAAGTGTGTGTGTCACGGGAGCATCTATGTGTATGATCTTGTTCAGTGAAGGTTTAATAATGCGACTCAGTAGCAGTTGAAAAACCACTGAACTTTTCAGTCCAGATTACAGCAGATTAGGATGCCTTGAAGGTTTGATTAATAGCAGCTGTTTCCTTTACCTGAGAAAAAGTCTCTGACCTGCAAACGTGACAGAAACATGCAACAGACAGACATGGGAAACATTTTGTGATTCTAAAATTATTGTGATTCTTTCGATATAAAAGTATAGCTCCTCTCTGTTTCATCCTTTTACACATTTTTTCAGTGTTAAAAGGGTTTTTCGTATTAAAATGTCTCATCAGGTGCAGTGCTGGTGAGCACAACTTCTAAGGAGTGTCGAGACAGTGATGCTGACCTGGATGTGGATGGAGACGATACTCTGGAGTACGGCAGAGCACAGTATCCTTTCACAATGAACACAGTGCAAAGAGAAAGCAGTTTAAGGTTATACTGAAGTCTGGTTTGGGTTGGTCCTCAGGAAAGTGTCATTATACATTTTTTTATTACAATAGCCTTAAATTGTTCAATTGTAAATTGATAAATCGTTCCTTGTCCAGTTTTTCCTGAGTTTTGTTCTCAGATACACAGAGACAGATGTTATCCCCTGTTCAGCAGAAAGCTCTAAGGAAACGTTGGTGAAGTATGTATCACACATGATGGCTTTTCAGTTAGATATGAAATAATTATAATCCTACATTCCTTATCTTTCATCACATATAGTCTATACATTTCCTTACATATTCTTTGGTCCTTAAATATCTGTTTTCATCTCTTTATGGCAGCAGCAGCAGCAGCAGCAGTACGTTGCCTGACTCCAGAGCAAACCTGGACTTTACCAAATGGTCAAATAATGGTGAGCAAAGTCTGACTGAAAATGGAATAAATAGTTGTATTTACTGACAGTTGTAAAACAACAGGTTTGCATTAGGTGTTAATGAATTTTGTTGTTAGTTTCAAATGTTATGTTTACTTGTTGACTCAGGGAGCCCATCAACCAGCAGTGGAGAGAAAGTGGACAGCAGCATCTCTGGTCTCCCCAAAACCTGTAAAAACACAGAGATAGAGACGTAAGTTTGGACTGTACGATCAATTAACCGTCACTTAACAAACATGTATGTGTCACACATATCAGTGATGTAGAAATCCTGATCCCTAAGCTAAGCTTAGCTTTATGCCTTATCTCTCCATTATATGTAATACATTTCATTTTAATGTGTTGTAAACGTCCCGACTTGACACAAAATTAAAAATCAATCAAAAATCAAGACAAATCACAGAGGTCATTTGGGAATATTATGTGTAATGTAGAGGTGGGAACCTTTATCAGTGCCACGTGTGAATCCACCAGTCACATAAGGAAATGTAACAATGACTTTCTGTAAAGTATATTTTGGCGCGGCGTCCCTCTGTGTTGCAGTAGTTCGGACTACCTGCCCCTGCTCCCACCAGTATGATATACAATACTGTATCAATGTGATGACACCATCAGTCAAAGTCATAGCAGGCGACACACGCGTATACACACATTTCATCTTAATGCATGGTGCACGTCTGTCTCAATGTACATTGAGTTTGTACATAGCTACTATCCTGTGATTATGAGTGTGTCAGTGTGTTTGTCTATCTTTGTGAGGACCCTGACGCCTCACCTCCAGCCCCCCACCCACACTGCCACCCCTCCACCTATGATAAATGAGACAGCGAATGCAGGCAATGTGATTGCTGCTAAATTTCATGCTCAATGTCCATGTTGGCCAGCGAATAATTTAATCTGTCTTCGATTTATAAATGACTCTCCAGTGTATGCCTAACTCATGCACCCTCCCCTCTACCCTCCTGTTATCGTCCAATTGTGCGTATGTGTGTGTGTGTGTGTGTGTGTGTAGGCTACCGGAAGACTGCACTCTGACAACTCTGGATGCACTTAAGACACGGATACGGGATCTGGAGAAACAGTTGTCTAAGGGAGACAGATTTAAATGCCTCATCTGCATGGTGAGTATGAAGGCAAATTAAACAGAGCAGACAAAATAGAGATAACAGAGCAGTAATGCAGAAACTGTAAATTGGGCAATAAATACATATTTTACACATGTATAGAGATGTCTGTACAGATTTGTATTTTCTGTTCTTTTTTTTTGCTTTTTAAAAAGTAACAATTTAATTAAGATTATTTGCAAAACACTGTAATGTGTATTATATAACATAGATGTACAAAAGATGACTTGATCTTAAAACTTACTGTGACATTAAGTGTAGCCATACTAATTACTCTTTAAAAATGATTTTAATACTGTGACAATAATTATTTAATCTTTTGGCCGACATACAGACAATCAATCCTCAGTAGTAATTAACCATTAATGAACCTTTTATTCATTGTCACATGTAAGAATTTACTTCTGTCTGTTGTTTTGGACGGTCAATTCAGCAGTGTGATTTTCCTGGCCTCAGGGAATGTAATAAAACTATTTTGATATTGAAATAGTACTACTACTACTACTACTAATAATAATAATAATAATTTCATGATCAGAAGTTTTCCTGCTGAGATGCATTGTAGTTTCACATGGACATCTATTGGCAGCTTTTTGCACTGCAGGTAAGAAATCCTCACCTGTATTATATGCCTCTCTCTGCAGGACACATACACGACCCCGCTCACATCCATCCAGTGTTGGCATGTTCACTGTGAGGAATGCTGGCTTCGAACACTGGTAAAGCCTCTGAGTTATTTTGACTAATATGAAAATGAAAATGCATCAGAGCATGTTTGAAAATGTGATTTTTTAAATTTTTTTTTTTTTAGGGAGCAAAGAAGTTGTGTCCTCAGTGCAACACCATCACTTCACCTGGAGACTTGAGGAGGGTTTACCTGTGACAGCCACACGTACTCTAAGACCAGGAGAGCGGCTTGTTCAGTTTTAGCCAATCAGGGGTTGATCTGTGGGCAGCTGGTCTGTCATACACTCCCACCCTCCTCCTCCTCCTCACACCTTCCCGGGTTCTTTCTTTTTTTAAGTGTATTACTAACATCCACTAACGACAGTTTGAAGAACAGCAAGTGTGACCTTTGACCTTACGTCCTGTACTATACTCATGTTCCTTTGGCTACATCAGCCAAATCTGAAGAAATGTTAAAAACCAGAGCTCAGGCACTGAAAAACTAATTTTGGGATGATATTTATCAATTTTGTAAGCTTTTTGTCTGTTTTATGAGGGAAAACGTAGCTGAATCAAAGCACATGTACATAGTTGGTGTATGTCTGGATTGATGTGTGTATATGATGTTGACTAGCAGTGTGACTGTATTTACTGTACAGAGCTTTTTTATTAGATCATTTTCTGTTTGTTTAGTCTTGTAGGTTGGAAACATTCACAATAACTCATCACATCCAGACTCATTTTGTCTTTGTCATTGAAGTGTTTGTATAGGCTCATTAAATCTAATTTTATCAATGTTACTACAATAAAACATGAGTCTAAAAAGTTGTTTTATGAAATGTTTGTGTGTGAGAATCATATACAGACAGCAGATACAGGTTGCATGCCTGTTAGTCCTGCTGACAGCCTTGTTATGACAACTCTGCAGTTTGTATTTAACATTCGAGAAGTGGATCGATGCAGGATCAGCCAGCTTTCAAAATGTGACTTTATAGTAGAAGGAAAAGTGAAAGAGTAGAGAACAGGCTTTGCTCATTTACAGTGTCTATGTCCTTGGGCAAAGCTTTTAACCTGGAATTGTGAGCTAGTAGAGCTGATTAAAAGATAGCGGTTGTGTTGGACAGCTGCCATGAATGGATGAGCTGAACTATGTAAGATATGTTCTAGATAAAACATTAAATGTAGAACTGCTTCTGCCAAACCTACTTTGTATACAAACAAAGTTAATAAAATTTTTTCCATTACACAAAAAAATCTTTGTATACAGACAGTATGTTTACCTTCTTGACTCTTACCTGCATGGCCAAAATATGGGGCTTAAGAAGCAAGTCTGGAGTTTAAGTAGAGGCAAATTCACCAAGTGACCTGCTGAAAAGCTGACCTGTATGAACGTGTGGATAAAAACAATCCAGCATACGCACGTGATTGGTGGCTGAGCTGAAGGGAGGCAGTGGTAATTCAGACTGACAGTGAGCTGCTTCACACACACACACACGCTATAAGCAGTCCATTTACAAGCCTGACTGGGGAATCGTCCTTTACTCTCTACGAAGTAAGCAACACAGGCTTTGTGACAACAGGTAAGCTAAAAATATATTTTTCATTTTCTAAACCAAAATACACCGTCATTGATTTAATACAAGTAACTGAACAATGGTAAACATAGGATGAAGCACTGAAAAATTATCGAATTGTGATAATTGTGTGTAATTCTGTGTACTTGTAAGTCATGATACTTGAAATGCTTTCTGCACTTTGTCATTTGACAAACTCTTATGATTAGTGAAGGGAAACAATGTGTTATTTGGAAAATAATAATAATAGGTTGAAATATCATATCTCCTCCAACAAGTACTCAGTTAAGGTTGAGTAACAATATTAATACCACTCTATAAAATATACCCCATTAGAAAGAATTTACACAGGTTTTATCAGAAAAATATACTTGAAATATCAACAGCAAAAATATTTATTATACTAAAGGGCTTTTTTCATATTGTTAACACATATACTGCATTAACTGTTATCATCATTTATTCATCAATATTAAAGTGGAGCTAATGTTTTATGGTGTACATGCTGAGGATGATTAGTGTATATATTATAGTGTATTCTAATCGGAACAATGCAGAAAAGTAGAAACTATATCTGTCAGACAAATGTAGTGCAGTCAAAAGTAAATTTCCATCTGAAATGTAATAAAGTTAAAGTATATAGTAGCAGAAAGTGTGACTACTGAAATTGTACCTTGTTACATACAGTACATGTGTATTGCCTGTTAGTGACTCCTGTGTCATTAAGTAACTGTGTTAATGGGGATTCTAAATGAACTGATTCAACATTGTCCCTGAAACATTGCCTCTTAGCACAGCAGGTAAACCTGTCCTGGACCTCTCGTGTCTCCTGGCCCAGATCTAATTAATCCTGCTGACTGACCTGCCATGACTTCATTAACAGGCATTCTTTGTATTAACGTCAGGGCCTCTCTGTCTAACGAGTCAGCAATTAGGGCATAGACATGTTTTAATATTTTAATTAAGGGTATAGGATGCAGAATTTCCAAGTGTCAGTTAATTATTAGCGGAGATTAAATCCACAATGATACAAGAGCAAAGGTCGGCTTTTAACCCTCTATATGCATGTTGGTGTCCTCATGAGTGCAGTGGTCAAGAGAAGCTCGGATCAAAGGATTAGCCTTAGTGCATCTTAGACCAGCTAACATGAGAGCTTTACCAGCGTTGCAGTTTTGATGTAGAGGAATAAAGGGAATTCAGCAACATGAGATACTTGTTAAAAATGGTGGTTTAAACAAAGATCTCCAAATCACCACTTGCGAAGGTGTGTTAATGAAAGCATGCTCTGTATTTCCTTCTAGAAATGGTTGACACACATCTAATGCTAAAATTCTTTGGCACAAAACATCTGATTCTTAATCTGCTTCTGGCACAAACCTGAGCTCACTCTGTCCTTGTCCATCTGTCTGTCTCAGAACGATGTCAGGACCGAGGCCTGTGGTACTGAGTGGCCCCTCCGGAGCTGGGAAGAGTACACTGATGAAGAGACTGATGAAGGATTACGAAGGTGTCTTTGGATTCAGCGTGTCACGTACGTTTGTGTGCCAACTGTTGATTGGCATCCATAGCTACATCCTGTCTGAGTAGGAAGCAGGAGATAATGACTCTAATGCTGCACTGGCCAGTAGATTTGTACTACATCAGTAAATCTGTAATGCTGAGACTGTTTTTACAACATCATAGTATTACAACTTAAAAAAACATTAATCCTGATTTAATATATTATTTCTGGTTAGATTTTAATGTTACAAACTTCTCCCTGCAGACACCACAAGGAATCCACGACCAGGAGAGGAGGACGGCAAAGGTACAGTAGTTCTGGCCCAAAGCAGAATTGTTGGTGACTTCACACTGTGACTGACCGTGCAGCAGCACGTTCTTGGATTTGAAGCTGTAGAATTGATCAAACGTGTATTTTTCTCAGCCTCACCTACCTGTCTGTCAACAAAAAACACCCACAATACTTTTACTCCCAAGTGAACTGCACAAATGGTTATGTACCCATTGTTAAGCTGGGGATAAACATCTTTCTGTGCCTTTTTTGCTTTCTCCATAGGGCTGAACAAGCTCCCCATGCTTCTGGGGGCTACTTTACTGCCTGTAGCAGACGTCTTATCCTCTGAAGACTTAGAATTGTCAGCCTCATTTTCGTGTCCAAATGAATCAGAAACCACAGATAAAGGTGACCTCAGTGTGATTTTTCAAGGATGGGGGTTACTTTCATCATCCTGGCACAGTCATTGGATTTACACTGACTAGAGAAACAAACATTAAATCATCTAAGCAATCAGGCTCAGTCTACACTTTGGAGTAAAAAGCTTTTGAAAATAGCCCCCTATGATGCTTCAGTTGTGATTCCCATTTCCAGTCCCATGAGGTTTCACTCTCCTGTTTTGCACTGATAGAGCACTGGTCATTTGCAACCAACCATTAGCATCACAGAACAAAAAAATTAACATGGACATCTCTCTTTTTTGTGTTTGGATGTACAATATCCAAACCTTTCAAACGTTGCTGTCAGGAAAATGCAATCTTTCTTGGCACAGATTATTTTTCGGTTTCTCTCTTTACCAACATTATAGAACCTTAATACTGTTGATGCAAAATGTGCCCTGTTTTTGCAGTAACCCAGAACTGTGTTTTGCTCACTTTGGGCCAAAATGAGGTTTTGTTCTTACACAGAAAACCTGCAGTTTTCCGTAGAGTCGTTCTGCCTTGTTTTCAGAATGTTTCTATCACAGTTCCGGTTCTATCCAACATTTCCCTTCGGTTTGTTACTTCAGCCTAAGCAGATTTCACATTGGTATGCTAATGATTGCTTGCTTCTGCAGTGCCCATTAGTGGTTGTAGTAATGTGTCTGTTTCTAAAACTCTGCTGTCTTAGATCCCCAGAGGTTTTGATGTTGTGAAGATATAAGCCTATGGATCTGGTACGGACAACTAATGACATCTTTGGAAAATATCATGCAAAGGAACACATTTCTTCTTTTTGCATGCATAAATAATACATTTTCTTTGTAACTCTAACATGGTTTAAAATTTAGCACAGAGGTGAACATCATATAATGAAACACACTGTATCAGCTGTGGAAATGGTGGCCGATAAAAAATGGCATCTGTAATTTTGCCTGCAATGTTTACAGTTTGTGATTAAATTAGACAACGTTCACTAAACTGCCATTTATTTTCATTGTGTAAGTTTTCATGACAAAGACATTTATTAATGTGTTTCACCTTACAGACTACCACTTCACAACAAGAGAAGCCATGCAAGAGGGCATCGCTAACGGCGACTTCATTGAAAACGCAGAGTTTTCTGGGAACATGTATGGAACAAGGTAAATATTTGCACCCCTGCATTATTTCACCTTATTGTTCGTTATGTGATCACTTGCATCTGCATAAAAGCTTACAATGTATTTTTTCTGCATTTCATGCTGATTCAGAAACTTTTCCACTCTACCAAAATCTGATAGTAATAGTAATAGTAAATAAATAGATAGATAGTAATAAACTTCAATAAGCCGTACAAGTATCCGTGCCACAGATCTAGCTCAAACTCAGGCTGTTGTCTTGTAGGAGAATAACTTCTGACGTGGCCACAAGGATCAAGAGGGTATTTAATAGTCTGGTGACAGAAGGAGCTTTAACCCACTTTAGGTCAAAAAGTGCAATGCTGCAGCTCAGCACCTAGTGTGTCACAATTAATCTCTTCCTCTTATTCTGAAGATAACACACAGTCACTGCAGTCTGACTCTGAGCAGCTCAGATCAATGCAGCAATCCTCTTACCTTAGCCACTACATGTGAGCACAAACTTACTTGATTACACATTCGATAACTGTTTGGATGTGGTTACACCAATTTCTATCTGCTTCCTGCTTTGTGTTTTGGGTACTTTCACACTATAACAATATACTGGTTCTACAGTAAAGCTGCCATAGAAGATGTGCAGGCAAAGAACTTAATCTGCATCTTAGATGTGGACATCCAGGGAGTGAAGAGGATTAAAGAGACGGACCTGAACCCAATCTACATCTCCATCCAACCTCCATCCATGGAAATCCTGGTAAAACTCTTTATATAGTCTTTATATAATACATACGTTTAGTTATTAAAGAATGTATGAGATACAGTATGCAGATGATGAAGATCTCTGACAAAATCAAAAATAACTTTTACAACCATGTGAAATTACTCAATTGTACATCTTGATTGTTGTTTTTCAATGCGGCAGTTCTTGTTTGTGCTAAAGATAGTGTCTTGTTTATTATCTCTCTTAGGAAGAACGTCTGAGGGACAGGCAGACAGAGACAGAGGAAAGTTTACAGAAACGACTTGAAGCAGCACGCATTGATATAGAGCTCAGTAAGTGTCTCTGCAGCTCTGCTAGAAGATGAGGCAAAGAGAAGCATTGCAGCTGATCAAATTCTTATTTCTAGGTAAGGAGCCTGGAGTGTTTGATGTCATCATCATAAATGATGACTTGGAAAGGGCCTACGAAGAGCTGAAAGATATTCTCAATGAAGTAAGAAAAATGTCCTTAATTTTATTAGCTCCTCTTTGCTTTGTGCTCTAGACAAAAACTAAAAATACTTCTCATCTCTTCTTCTCCAGGAAATCAAAAAAGTTCAAGAGGCCAAATCGTAGGAAGGAAACAGAAACGCAGTCTTTTTACCTCTGGACACCAAAAGCAACTTGTGATTCTGGCTTGAATAATCACATCTTCACTGACTGCAAACACACTTATAATAAACTGGCATCTGATGAAAAGTTATTTGTTATGCAATAAGTTCAGTGATGCTCCAATGTTAAAGAGGACTCTAAACTAAATGGTACTGTTTTCTCAACTAAGAGAACAGGGCTTTGTGTTAAACTTAGTAAAATTAATGGTTCATATTTAGGAATGAAAATAATATTTCTGCCAGCTGCTTCAGCAACATGCAATAGAATAATAATAGAAACAGATGTCAACTCCAGGACTACATTTACAGGTCCAGGTTTAGCACTGTCCTTCCTACAAATATGGAGCACATATCACCAGTCAATACCTGGTATCTACAATGCATAACAATTAGAAATATATTCATATATATCGTATAGTATGGTATAGTAGAAAT
>OMLM01008798.1:70510-100668 GCA_900302695.1 Helostoma temminkii
ACTCACCAAGATTTGTTATTCAGGCTGCACTTCATGAAGTTTAAGGCTCCTTCTGACAGACCAGGATAACACCGTCCAAACTGAATCTTCCCTTTCTTAATGTTCCTGTCTTGTTCCCAGCTGAGCTCTGCATGAAATGGGCTGTCAGCACTCAACCTAGTGGTGAAAGGAATAATACAAACAGTATACATTACTCAATAAGTTAAAGCTTTTGTCTGCAGAAATATTTTGTAATCCAATAATTTAAACTACTCATATTATTAATTTTTACTATTTTCCTCACAATTTCTTACTAATTATGATTTATTTTATAAATTTGTAGCAATTTTGCAGGAATTGGAGAAACCTTTATCAAATCATCAATATATTATTCTGAATGTATTCATTTCAGATGGTAAGAATTTAATCAAAAAGCCTGACTGTAATACTATACATTTTGTAAAATCATGCATTTAGTATGTGCAATTGCTCCACCTGTAACTTGGTACTTACATGATGAACGACAGAACTCCAATGGCCCAAATATCAGTTTCAGGGCCGACACCTTGACCCTCGAGGATTTCCGGAGCTTTAGGAAGGATAATATAAACTGACAAAACAGACAGATATGGGATATTGTTTGAAAAAGGGTTGTTGTTACTGGCAAAGCCATATTCACATGCTGAATTTAGTGTATTAGGAAAATGACTCCAATCAGAAAGAAACCGATACATACAAATGTAGTTTGTTATAATACAGTACGATAGCTAGGATCAACTGATGGAATCTATCTTCGTTATTTCTATCGATCAATTATCCTCTTAAAGACTATGTATCAGCAACAGTCTGTTGATGTGAGAATCAATGATTAGTGACTAGATAAATCTATACGTGCTTCTTAGTTTGCCTTTTGACATTAAACATCACTACATCAGTACCTTTGCTTTCCGACAGGCCCTGGATGTGCTCAATGTTGAGGAGCTGTCCAGGTGTGAAGGACTGAGCTGAGCCAAAGTCCACAATCTTAAGGTGGTTACAATCATCCACCAACATGTTGTCAGATTTCAGGTCCAGGTGCATAATTCGACGACTGTGAAGGTAGTCAACCGCTCTCAGAATCTGAACCAGGAGCTCTGCAACATGGCTCTCTGCATACACATCTCTAAAAGACAGATATACAGACATCTTTGATTGCATTTGGTTTCTTTCTGTCCTCTGCAATGAGATTTAAGCATACAGCACCTTGTACCAATGTACCTGGCATTAGATTTTCTTAAGAAAATTCCAAAAGTATGTTGAAAGTACATCTAAATTTACAATTAGACAACATGAAATAATTTCTTGAAACATTACAAAAACTAGGCTAACTTTAGTGATGATCTTATCTGCCCTATTAGCCTTAACTGGAGTATTATTTGTTATTCAGGACGTTGATAGGGGAAATTCTGATCTGTTACTGGACCAGAAGACAAGGGCACACCACAGTAACCACAGAAAACTGTGCCCATAAGGGAGCATCATGATGTGGGGCTTTCTTTGTGGCCACTGGACCTGGTCCACTGGTCATTGTGGGAGGAAGAATAAAATCCAGATTTCATCAAGGTGTCCTACCGGATAATCCCACAGGATAAAGCTCAGTGAAAGTTTAGGTGGGTGATGCAGCAGGATAATGGCCCTAACCATAATATTAAATCTACTACAAAATGGCTTTAGTTCTCTACACAAAAATGGTCTAAAATTCTTCTTGGATGTTGTGCAGGTCTAATCCACAGCTACAGGAAGCCTTTGCTTGAGGTTAATGCTATTTTAACAGTTATTAAAATACTGTTGCCATTACTTTTCCCACCATCACACTGTATCTTTTTGTTTTCAATGAAGACATAAAACATCACTGACTCACAAATATTATGACATTATGGCCAGTAGTTGACTATCTGCAGTAGTTTGCACAGATCCGCACAAACAGATAATCATTCTGCTATTCAATAACTTAAAATGTATTATTTTTCGTGATCATTGTTCCCCTGGTTGCCATACAAAATGATTTGCTCCTTCCTTTACCTTGCAGCCAGACTGTAGAGCAGCTCCTTGCCAGGACAGAGCTCCTCTACTAACACCATGTAACAGGAGCTGATGAATGCAGCATGCAGCTGAACCAGGTGAGGATGATGAAGCCTCTTCAGCAGCTGGTACTCTCTCAACACCAGCTGTCTCTGCTCGGCCTGGTAAGGGGTGATCTTGGCAGCAAACACTTGGCTGGTCTCAACATCCCTGCACAAGTTTATGACGCTGAAACGACCCCTGAGAGAAAAGCCAACAAAAGACGAAGAGGCACACTAAAAGGCTTTGTACTGGCAAATAAGAAAGTGGGAAGTACATGGCATGCCTGCCTTTAACATAATGCGTTGTGGAACTGGTCTGGACTTAATAGTCCTGTATAAGCACAAACTGAAAACGGATAGAGATGGTGGACAGAAGTGTTTTTTCTGCCCTACCGAGAATCAAAGAATTTACAGTACATCATTAAATGATAAAAAAATAATGGTACTTTAGATCTGCATTAAGTAGGTACTATATGAGAAATATCAGTGTGTGTCAGACTTGAGAAAGCTGAAAACACCCACATTTCAAAATGAAAAGATGCAAATAAACAAATAATACAACAGTAAAGTATATATTTCTAATTTAAGTGTAAGTTGGTTGGTCATTATAAAGAAAAGGGAAGTTAGTGCTTGGGCTTGTTCAAATATAATAACATTTTAGCTTTTAATTAAAAATCCCACCTGTTGATCTCAGAGAGGAAGCTGTAGTTCTTGTGTGCTGTTTCTTGTTCTGACATGGGGACCTTTGACCCCAAGGTCTCAGTCTGGATAAGAGGGATATGAGTCTCTACGCAACAAAGTAAAAGCAGGTAAAAATACTATAATTCTCCACGTTGTGGCTGATGAATATACTGTATGCTGTCTCATTGCTGTAAATAATCTGTGAAGTAAAGTCCCACTACATTTACAATATAGTGCAAGGCCAATAATATATGAAAATGTAATAAATGAATGAAGTAGCACATTATTAACAGCAGCATTTCTCACCTTCAGGGTGAGTAGCCATGACAACAGGCGCTGAAGCTTCATTGAAAGGTCCTGCTCCTGTCTTGGTGATGCAGCCCACCCTGAACACATAAGATGCTCCCCTCGGTAAGTCCTTCACCACATAACAGCTATCTGTCACCTCCTCTGACAGCACTGTCCACTGCCCTCCTGAAGAGACACACAACAAGTGAGATTTGTAGTAAAATCTACACTTACTAAAGACCTTCATGTTTTATGAAGTAGATTCAAGCAACAGTAATTTGTAATAATTTACTAGAGGAAATAAAACCATTGTTGAGGTCAGTTTAAAAGTAGTACACAGCATTAACCCAGCATTTACTGCAAAGTAGCCAAAAACCATTAACCCTTTAACTGTCTGTCATCTCCACAAAGTTAAGTCATCTAAAATGGTCCAGAAGCATTGGAGCAGAAATTCCATTTTCATGACAATAAACCTGACAATGAATGCAACCCACCTTCTGTACAGTACTGCACACAGTAGGTGACAGGCTCGTTAGACTGAACTGGTCTCCAAACCAGCAAAACTCCACCTCCATATAACTGGAGGACGTCCGCCTTACTGGGATGAACTGGCAGATCTGGAAATGATACAGTAGAACAAACAAACACAACCAGGCTATTAGCAGTATGATGATATAGCATGGTATGGATACTTGTTCACTGACACTTATTCACTACCTTTTGTCTTTTTGAATGCAGGTATTTTGAAAGAAGGCAAGAGTTTGGAGGTCTTCCTTTTTGGACTCTCAAGACCAGTGCCACACTGTGTTTCAGTTGGAACTGGAGCTGATCCTTTTACTATTGGCCCTGTCAGAAAGGACAAACAATACACAAAGGAAAAAAGAAAGCATTAAGTTGGATAAAAAAATGTACAACCACTGAAACCAAAAGACACAATACACAAATCTAATTTCAACATAAGATTTTTAAGGTTTTGGATAATATGAGTTATATAAATAAATAAAAGAATGAGGATAACTCACCTTTACTCACATCCTCCTTACTAGAGGACCTGGAAAACAGCTTGGTCAGACTGGAGGCTGAGGCTCTCATTTTCTTCCTCAGGGACATAGTGGGTGTATCAGGCTTCATGATCTCTCCAAGTGTGGGTCCTAACTCTGTGTTCTTCAGCTGCGAGTATGAATGGCCAGTCCAAGACTGTCTGCGGAAGATCTTCAGCAGTCCCAGCTTGGGTGATTTTCCTGTGGGTGGCTGGGCTTCCAGGGCCGGAGCGGATGCATGCCTCTGTAGGCCGTAACTTTGCTTTTTGTCCCTGGTTCTAGGAGGCCTTTCCGGTGCCTGGAGAGAAGAGAGGCTGGGACTAGGGCTTGATGTCAGTGGGATCCTCGGGTGACCTCTGGTGTCTGTAGATAGGTTGGGGTTAGAGCGGGTGCGGTTTCGCGGTGGAGCCTGGGGAAATGAGCTTCTGGGTGTAATTTCTTGGAATGAGCAAGGGGATGGTGAAATCAGAAGGTCCCCTTGATCATCATATCCTTCGCTCTCTCCTGATCTGTATGTTCCTCTGAGATGACCACGACTCAGCTCCTCATAGGAGCCGAGTCTACTTGAAGACTCAGAGCCACCGAAATGCTCCAAGTTAGAAGACTCAGCCAGAGACCCCTGGGAACCGGTAAAGGTGTCTGCCACTGTTTGCTCCTGATCCAGCCTGGCACTCATTTTGTCTCCAGCAAGGAAACTGGAGGGAATAGACATTCCCCTGACTTTGAGAGGCTCTTGTGTTGGAGAGACAGAGCCTCTTCTTCTTCTTGTGGGTCGACTTGGACTTGGGATGGCCTGTGAGGTTCTCCTGCCCATTTCATCATCTGTGAAATCTTCCTTTAGACTTTGGCAGCTGTCTTCTTCGCTAGGTATCATGTGCTTAGGGGATCGGCGAGAATACTCATCAAGGGACCTGCTCCTTCTGTGGGATGGTACATTGGTGAGGGTGGAACCACCTCCATTGTCAAACGAGCAGGACTTATGCATTGTGGTCTGGATAGATCCTCGTCTCTGGCCACGGTTGGTTTCAGCCTCATCCTCCACATATTCAATTAGCGGTTCATTGAGACGTCCTGACAAGCTTCTCCTAAGTGGTTTGCGGCCTCTCTCCTGCTTTTTAGCCTGGAATTTGTCCCGTAATGACATATGTCTGGCAGACATTGGTGAAAGTTGATGAGAGCTGCTGTAGAAAGTGCTTCGGATGACACTTCCCCGAGGAATAAGACTGCCATCACTCCCTGAACCCTCATCTCCATCAGACAGGCACAGGGATGGACTACTCTCTATGCTGAACCTACGCTCTCTTTGAGGCGTTTGCTGACCCGACACATCTGATGTTGCCAATGACTGTCTGCTTATACTGCGTTCTAATACACTCCTCCTTCCTAGGAGCTGCCCATCCTGTTTCTCCCCTAATGCCACTTCTTCCTCTGCATCTAGCTGGAGTTTGGAAAAAGGCTCAGGGATCTGTGCTCTCTCAAATAGAGGATCATAGTCCTCCTCTGTTTCCTCCTCCTCCTCAGTCGGGCTATAGTGCTGGAAAAAGTCCCAAGAGTCTGCTTCATCATATTCAGATGAGGAGCCACTACTCACAGAAGTGCTGCTGTGTTCCTGAGGCTCACGGATCACTGTTACTGCAGTCTCTCTAAGAGGAGCATCCAGTAGCTCAGGGATGGGTCTCAATGTGAGAACTGACCCAATGCACGTCAAAGATCGCTGGAGAGATAATAGTCAAAGAAAAACAGGCAATGAGGAAACTAGATCTACCTAAGTTAACCTACAAAATTATCAACATTATGATAAAACCAGTTAGGATGAGATTCCAGTTTATACTTTCAGATGCTGAAGTTTCAATGAATGACAGTGCAAGAGAGGAAACTCACTTGCCACTTCCTTTTTGAGATGAATACTTTCAAATTCCTTGTGTTGATTTCGTCAGTGTCTTCTCCTGCATGTTCATCCTGAGTACAGATACAAAGACGTGTTTAGTGAGTTAAACACCTCTTTAGACTACTAAACATACCATCATAAGGGCCAGACTATTCCTGTAGTGTTTACTCTCACCTGAAACCACTCATGGCTCAAGCACTCAAAGGCAGATGGCCGCTTCCTGGGTACAAGGAAATTAGGAGTAGTCAGATGTGAGCTATGTTACAATTAAAATATATGTGAAAGCAAATCACTGAGTTCAGCAAAATATTTTTTTTTAATTTTGCTGTTAATACCACCTGTCTTAACTAACTAAATAATTATCATGTGAATGATTGCTGGTGTTATGAGCCAAAGAATTATAAACTATAAAGCCCTATAAAATTTCACTCTGATCAGTGAAGGTTCAAGTGAAATAAATGCAGCTCAAGGAGACTTAGTAGATTATTTCAATTTTAAACTTAGATTAAATTTACTTACATTTATTTTTTTACAAGTTTTGTGTTATATTGTTGCTATTCAATATATTTGATTGTATGAATTCAAATTAGCATGGTTATCACTGAGACTTCTTTATATTTATTTGCACATAAAATAGGACTTTCTGACATTTACACAAAGTTTCCCGACAGGTATCTTTGACTGCATTGTAATTTTGGATTGCTACGTTGCAGTATAAGAATAATAAAATAGGTTTCCTACTCTGCATCTGGCTGAAGGACTATACGGAGGAAGTTCTGGGCTTCAGGACTCCTGCTTGTAACATCAGGGGCATCCCAATTAAGAGTCCCTTCCCCAACTCTCAGCAGAGTTGCACGGTCTGTCTCACCCACAAAAGGGCATCGGCACACCAGACTGAACATAAACACAAAAATTTGAGGCAAAATGCAAACTCAAGATTCACACACATTTTGAATATACTGTATTTTAACATGTTAATAATATTACCAAAAGTACAGTGATACATACCACAGAAAGGCCATAACACCCACAGCCCTGACAGAGGGAAAAGAGATGTTAATGTGTTAATGTCTTATTTTAACGTTTATTTAAATCTGCTAGTAAAACTGTAGTGGACAGTCTATAGAAAAATCAAATTCACTGAACATGATACATTTATGCACATAATAATAAACATATTTGCATCTATCCATCGATCTAATGGCGCTGTCAATTATTCAGGACACTCACCAAATATCAGTGGCCACAGTGACTGGCTCCTGGTGAACAATCTCTGGTGCAATGAACTCTGGTGTGCCAAACATACTATACTGGTGTCTGGATGTGTCTACTTCTTGGCAGAAGCCAAAATCACAGATTTTTATTTCATCTCTGGGTGGATACACCATTAGGATATTTTCAGGCTAAAGAGAGTATAGATGAAAATTGAGTTGAAGACTACAAAAAAAGAACATCACACTCAAAAGTGCAATTCAGGCTGGACTGCGAATCTCACTTTAATGTCAAGATGCAAGATGTTCATGCTGTGAATGTGACCAACTCCTTCAAGAATTTGTTGAATGTACGACTGAACCTGAATGGAAAAGTTAATTAATTAATCAGAACATTTGCAATGAAAATATTTTAGGGAATAAATGTGAGCTTGTACTTCTCTCTCTGAAACTGATCCTCTCAGTAGTAAATGCTCCAGAAGTCCATGGGAGCAGCAGCTACAGAAAACCATGTTAAAGGTCTCTTAACTATACACAAATCAACAAACCCACAGTGAAGAAAATATGCAATCACACCATCACATCTAACGAGAAGGATACATTTCTGTTATGAGCACCAATGTGCGTCTGGTGCAAAAGAAGTCCAGCAAGCAGGCTACTCTGGGATGAGCCAGACGGGAGAGAAGGTCTCTCTCCTGGAAGGCTCTAGTCCGAGTGCTACTCCGCAGAGGCAAGAACTTGGCAGCAAAGACTTCACCTGTCCTTCTGTGAACTACACGTTTCACTACACCAAAGGTTCCCCTAAAACACAGAGAGATTATGGTGGTCATGCCAAATCTTACCAGAGATCCCAGACAGCTTGGACATATTGATATAGTTTAATAAAATTTACAGTTTCACCTTCCAATTTCCTCATGAACATCATACACAGAGAATAACTTTCTTCTCTTTCCCAGTTCCACCTCTCTCTCCTGATACTCCAGTGGACCTACAGAGAAACCAAAGACTGATGACAACAACACAATCATCTAATGTTCTTCATGAGAAATACGTCTTGACCACTAAGCCTTGGTAAGGCTTTTCACTTAGACACCAGAATATCTAAAACAGTGAACGCTGCTGTCTCACCTTCCTCCACTGTCAGCTGAGACTGGCATGAGACATGGCCAGAGTCATTGTAGGCAAAGCAGGTGTATATGCCGCTGTCTTCACCCTCAGGACACAATATGGTCACTGAGCATCGAGCTCCATGTTGTACTATATTGACATTCTCACTGGCTCCTAGCCCCTGTCCATCCTACCATCAAGCAGAAGAGCAACATTTTAATAGGGGTTGTTACCAGTACCTCTAATCAGTAACCCTTGGTGAACAAAAATATTGTATCTGCTGACCCTTTTTAGGTCCCTACCTTGTACCACTGTATCTTCGGAGTAGGCCTTCCTGTGATGATTGCAGTAAATGTAGCTGACTGGCCAGGCTCTACACAAAGATCCTCGGTGGGTACATGGATGGATGGAGCGGCTGAAAAGGAAGTACTTAATAACTTATACAATGTGTGATCATATTCTGAATTTTATGTTTAAGAAACAAGAATACCATCTGTAATTTCCTGCATTGGTTCTGAGATGAAAATCTCCTCCTCCTCTTCTTCTAGGTAACACGGAGGATGCTGTACTGTCTCCTCCATGGGTGAAGACACGGGAACCCCTTCTTCAACACGCACAGCTCTGCAGACCAATTTAAGATCAAAATTTAACTTTGTAATAAATTCACATAAACAAATCATAATGACTTGGAACGTATCCATTAAAACTGCTTTACAGATTCTAGCATTTACTTTTCTTACACTTTTTTACCAGTGACTTTTGATTTCCGAGTGGTAATGCTAACTATTAAATTAAATTTTTTTTTAACCCATGATACTTTTTCAGGTTGTGGCTGATTAACTTCAAAGAAAGGAAATAATGTTCAATAAGTTGTACATACAGTAACTTACTGTTCAGTGTGTCCAGGGGGAAAAAGCATCTTGGCTATAGAGATTGGGCTGAAATCAGTCTGTAACCATTTCTTCACAAAGGCAGCAGACCAGCCCTCTGAGTCAGCATCTGTGAAATCAAAACACACCTTAACCAGGAGTCAGGACAGGTATTAATATGAATTGCATAAGTATATTTTTTAAATATAATTAAGGAAATTTGACATTAATCTTGACATATACTATGGATAACTGGAAAAGCTTAGAAAAGTACATTACCTTACACGCTGGCAAAAGTAATATTGCATTTCTTACCTCAGTACTTGAGGGTTTACCCCACTAACCCACCAGATCACGAGGACATGGGCACATGCCCACTCCTGCATGGGCGGAAGTGGTACACCCACCCAGCACATGACCATCTTGTGTTCGAGGAGTGAACAGTTAGCTGGGCATGCGTTGGCAAGAGGAGAAAGGGGAATGTTGAGTGGTTATTTGTTATGACAATGATGACTTACATGGAACGGTCCATGTGAGGAACCTCCTGCTACAGGACTAGTAGAGGGAAGATGTAAAAACATGTAGGTTATTGGCAATGAAAGGACAAACGTGAACTGGTGTTGAAAAGCAAGGAAAAATACTTATGTGAGTGACGACTTTATCATCCACATAAAATACAGTATATCATATGTCAATTCAGGTTTCTATCAACAGGATCCCATATTTCAATATTCAATTTGGCTGAATGCTATTCTATCCAATTCTATTCTTTTCTTTTCTTTTCTGTTCTATTCCTTTTATTGCTGATAGTATGTTGTAGTAACAGTAACAGTAATTCAACAGATACTAGCACAGTTAGAAACATCACTACATAATATAGGGCCACAATAGAGGTACATGCTATGTCTATAATTAAATTACTACTGATAGGACCCAAGTGGTTTGGTTGACTTAGATAAAAATTTGAGCCTTATAAGGGAAACTGATCAAGTATGTTTCAATTCATGCTTTTTGTGATAGTGATAATGTAATGAAAAACACAAAAACACACCATATAATACATGTATCAATGTCTTTTCATGGGCAAGGATGCTGGGAAGTACAGCATGTTGTCTATGTTGAATGGTAGCCTCTAGATCCCATTATGTTATGGCTTACAGACTCTTGCTTAGGCCTAGCAATTGTTTTTCAAGGCTCACATGTGCAGCCAGCAACTCAGGTGTGAATTTTCCTCTGGGATAAAAAAAAACCAAACATTTTTAATCTTGAATTACATGTAGCGGTTTAAAGTGCCAAAGCCTTACTGACAGTTATTACAACAGATTAAGTGAGTAGTGACACAGATTCAGGACCGATTCAGAAAAGCAAAGATTAGAATTTATCATGTTTAGTTACAGTATTATACCATATTTTTAAGTATGTGTTTACTGAGCAGATGTCACTGTAGCACAGAAGTCAAAGGTGAGAAATGAGAAATAAAATATTAATGTGCTTGTATCCCATGAATGCACACCATCATTTAAAGTAGTTAATACTTGTAAATTCATAATTGTTGCATTGTGCAGATGGGAGCTGTTTCTTTTATTCAGCCCTACATGATATTATTTCTTTTGTTCCTTCTACAAGCCATAACAGCTGGAGATCTAGTGACAACTGGTATGGTAGTGGAAACTACTTACTGTACGGTGTGAGTGTGTGTGAAATGAGGAAAAAAGGAAAATGTGAGTAAACTCTTACAATGGTGTAGACTTGATAGAATGGATGAATGGTAGTGGTTGAAACTGAAAACTGATGTCATTTGTTTGCAAAGTTTGTTGTTGCAAAGTGAAGAGGTGTCACACGATGTGATGTAAAACACAGTGACGAGATCGAAAGTGAAACAATGGTATGTGCTTCATTCCTCCTCAAACACAGCTGAACTAGTGACACTGTGAGGAATCCACATGAAAACTCGTGGGTTTCCATTTTGTGTGGAGGATATTTACCTTCAGTTGCCTTGCCAGCCCTACCTTTAGGAGGTAAATCCTGTGGTTGGTCATTCTCAGATTCAATCGGTGGCACATAGGCAGGGCACAATCCTGCCCTGCATTTGACACAGCCATACTCATTCCGAAGCTAAAAGCAAAAAGGATTTAAGGATTTACTGTATCCTAAAGGAAGCTCTCTGATATCTTGATATACAACAGACTTTCTCAACATGAGTTTTTATACCTCACACTCATACTGTCCAATATCTGCCTCTGTTGCACTGATGACCGTCAGACACAAGATTCCACTTCGAAAATCATTCAGAATTGAGTATTTTTGAGGATCAGTCAGTTCTCTGCCATCTTTCAGCCACCTGCCAAAAATTTATATATATTATATTGACACGCACAATAACCAGGAAACCATAGAACAGCTACTGCGGTTACACTACACTTTCTCTTTTGCCATACCTGACTCCTGGTAAAGGAGTAGTGAGTGTGGAGCAAGTAAACTGGATATCCTCTCCCTCAATCAGACAGGCACTCTCTAGTCGACTTACAAATCTGGGTGGAGCTGGAAAGAAAAACAAATGCAATAAAATTTCATTTGTGGTCCTATGATTACATGAGCTTAGAATACATAGCACATGAACAGCAGTGGTAGCGGCAGATGGAGAAGTACAAGTTGTTATAAAAAGGAGCAGTGATAGAAGTGCCTGAAGCGAATATAGTTGAGGTACTGATAGGTAGTATGGATTAGTGATAGTGTATCAGTAACTGTATGTGAGGGAGCTGCAACCTCAGTGGTAACAGTAGGAGAAAACATTACTACTTGATGCTAAGAAATGCGCTCACCCTGAACCACAACCTTTGCCAGAGTGGCAGCATTGCCCATGGAGCTGGTAGCGTAGCATGTATACTGTCCAGAGTCCTCTGCAGTGAGGCTGTCCACAATAAGACTGCAGATGCCAGACCGGTCTGCTGTGATGATATGACGAGGGTCATCCTCTAAAGGAAGGCCATCTAAGAATTACAGAAACTGATAATAAGAGGTTCTGACCATTAAACCATGAGTATTGTTTGCATTGCACATGTTCAGCAAGACTTGCCAAACAGAAAAAACACAAAGAAAAATAATATTTACGTGAGCCTATTCTGACCTTTGAGCCAGCTGATGTCTGGTTTCGGTGATCCTGTGACCTTGCAAGTCAGTTTGACTGTTTGTCCTATCTTTGTTGTGGTGTCAGACAGCAATAACTCAAACACCGGTGGCCCTGTTGAAACACACAAATACAGAAATCCCTCACCTAAGTAAATTTCCATATTATACTATCAACAACACTGAGAAAAACAGGGCAAAATACAACAGCAGATGTTGTCCATCATTCACAATTCTTTAACTTACTGTTGGTAGGCAGGCTGGCACGTTGCTGTAGCTCCTTTAGGTCCTTGAGCCAGGAGAGTTTATTCAGGGGGGAGCGGCTCTGCAGTATGTACCTCCGCAAGGAACCCCGGTGCTCATGCCACAACCCCCAAGACCTTTCGTCTCCACCCAAAGTCTCCTTTATCTCCACATCATTCAGCTGGGTAGACAGCAAATGTGACAATGAGAATGACAAGTGAACGATAAAAGTTGGAATTGTTATCACATGTGGCCAACTGTGACATTTCTTTTTTTTATTGCTTCCCCTAATAAGGTTAAGTAGAATAAGAGAGAGATCTGATCTTACTTTCATTTTGTTCTTGAAGATGAAGGTGTCACTGCTCATGCTAATGTCTCTTTTCAGTTTACACAGCACAAGACATTCTCTGAAGAGAAACACTTGTCTCTGATGCCCTCTAGAGGCTGTCTTAATTTCTGGAGATTCCTCCCACACCGTGAAAACTCCCTGGAGGAAAAAAGGCAGGTGAGGTACATATAGAATAATGATCACACTGTATGTGACTCATTGCGTTCATACTAGACCCTGAGCCTAATCTGGATATAGAAACATGCTTCATTTGTTGTTACCTGTCGCACAGGCTCGCCCAGGGCAGTTAGAGGAGCTGGGTAGTTTTCGATGAGGGACACCTGATGCAGGTTGTCAGACCTCCAGGGTAAACAAGACACCACAGAGAAGGCATCCTCTAACAGACAGCAGTTCTGACCACTTTTGGCTTTGTTCTTGATTAACTCCTGCCAATAAAATATTTGATTACATCTCAGGCATTTTGCTGGAATATAACTTATCCAATACGCAAATATTCACTTCTTTACTACATTATTTTATGATTGAGACAAAGAAACAAGTAAAAAGATTTAGTTTATTCTATTAATACTATGTATGACCACTATCACTTAGTGGCTTGTAAAAAAAATCAAACTGTATGCTGACCTTCAGTAAAGACTGGTAGGTTTGGATTCTCTCTATAGGTCGCCGGAGGAAGGTAAGAACATCCATGACGGCAGAGTCAGACTTTCCAGATTCTGTCAGCTCCTGAAAAGCAATGAGCAGCATATTTAAAAAATTAAAGACCGCCTTTTCACAACCTTAATATCTAAAATATTTGTGTTAAATGGTTATATCAAAATGCAAATACCTTGAAAAACTGTTGAGCTGCTTTCTCAGTGATGCAAGCTTCTGCTTGGGTTTGACCAACCATGTAGTGAAGGTACTTCTCAAACTCTTCGGTGTACTTGATCAGATGCATAGCCACATCATCGTCTGTAGCACAGGCTTTCAGACCTGGAAGAATGAACCTGCACCGACAAAAAATAATACCAAGATCAACATCATTATATGAATCTTTGTAGAGCAGCACAAAGAGATATTTGAAAAAAAAAACATATGAACAGTTGGCCACACAACAAAATGTGTTGGAGATTAATAGGAAAAATATCATTCTATCAGTGCTACAGTAGCTTCTGTATGTCCCTGTTGTATTAATATACTCAAATGATTATTGTAATGACTGCATACAGTATAGTATAGTATGAGCACAATACCTTATATATTATTTTGTGCACGCATTACCTCTCATGCAGAAATACAATGTCCTTAACATTCCTGAAAATGATCTCTTTCTGGGTGAGAATGCTAATGGGGACTTGGCGACTAGAGTCCAGATAATTTAGCTGATGAGAGGTGAACATCCTCATCTCCTTCACAAACTCTTCTTCCCCATCAATCAGGCCTTGGACAAGTTGGCTAAAGAAAGTGGAAATTTCACATAAGATTGGATGTGAATCATCTGTATTTGTTTTCATTGCTTGCTTCTGAGCTTTGAAATTAGATCAAATACATTATCCTTAACAAATAAATGTACATAAGTGCAGAGTGACACACCTCAGAGCTCTTCTGTACTCTTCTCCTGTAGACCCTATTCCATCAAGATCCTCATGAGGCACTTTCATTTGTGGAAAGGTCTCCTGTTAAAAAAGCAGTAATGTATCTGTTATTTTAATTTTCATGAATGAAATTCTTATCTTTGTTAACCTTACAGTGTATGATTAAGGTGTCAGAGTAGTGGTAGTTTACTCACCACCATCAAGACTTATATATCCTACCTTTCTTTTCTTTTCAAGATAAGCTGGACACACCCATCCCTGTCGAGCAGGATTGGTTTTGGTTGGTTTGGTCCTCACCAACCATCTGTCAGGGTGAATACAGTCCAGGACTTCTACAAATTGGCCCTCCTTCAAAATAAAACTGTCCTTACTTCCGCCATTAGGACTGCAGTCAGCTCGAGCCACATACATTTCAAATGTCTGGGAGAACAGTAAAGGAGATGCTGCACATTACAATATGAAAATAATGTAAATCAAATGTGCATTTATTAGATTGTGATTTGAATAAATGTAATTTTCCTTTATGTATATATAGTAAAATATAAGTTCATGAATCCCCTTTATACATCTGAGATATTAAACTAAAAGTACCTCTTGCCTATCTTCTTCTCCTTCAGACTCTGATCCAGAGACAGTACTGGTTAAAGGTGTTTGAGTACGGTGCTTGGGAGATGGTGTCCGCATTCTGCCTTCATGAGCCCCTAAAAATTAAAGAACATGTCTCTACTATATCTGATATTAAACTAGAAATGACACAGTGAACCAGCGGAATCAATATTGCTGACCTTTGACCTTCAGTAGTTTCTTAGGAGCCTGTGGAGCAACAATCTCTCCTGTATCATCCTTTGTAGTTGCTTGGTCCACTGGTTTTGGTACCTCCCTGTGTAAATATAAAAATATGTTCTGTGTCTTTATTAGTCCAAAAACAGAATTAGCACTGAAACTCAAATAACCAAATAAACCCTTTACACTCCCACCTTGGTACAGCTGGACCCGTCTCAACATGTTCCATCATGTCAGGGGCTGTCTCATAATCAGAGGGACTGGACACTGTCAAAAGCAGACAACATATGTGCTATATGACCCAGGAAATTCATATTTTCTCATTTTACCTAGGATATCAATGGGTAACTTACTAGAACTGGCAGCAATGAGTGATGATCCCCTTCTCTCCTGCAAGCTCACTGGTGTGTCCTGCTCTGTGAGGTTGTAGGCCTCCCACAGAGAGATGCTCACATTTTCTACATAGTTCGCAGCATCTGTAGCTACAGTAGGTTTCTGAGTTTGAGCCTGAGGCAAAATCGGAGTGTGTGATTTGACCTGGGTCTCAAGCTTTGGTGTGGTAACTTGCAGAGGAACTATAGCTGCAAGGGGTGGGTGTACAGGCTTCTGGGGTTTCAGAGCAGGCTGCTGAGGTTGTACTACCATTATGTTTCCATTGTAGGATGTCACACCAAACTTATTCACTACCTCGCAGGTATATATTCCACTGTCATCGGTGGTCAGGTTGCTTATCACCAGTGTGCATACCCCACTCTCTGTAGTCTCAATGTGACATCGTATGTCATTCGTAATTTGTTTGCCATTTTTCAGCCAGTGCACTGTGCAGGGTTTTCCTTCTACAACGCAAACTAGAGTGACCGTACCATGAAGATCTGCATTCTGGTTCTTAAACACATCTTTAAAGACTGGTCGCATGTCTTTGCGAGTTTTGTAGCCTTTAAAGGCAGCCTGTATCTTGACTACAGCCTCTTGCATTTGTGGTTCATCCTCAGTGCTAATTTCAGTGGTGGGTGGAGCATCCTCGGATGATTTAGACTTTAGTAGAGAAAGGGTGGAGGGTTGGTTTGACCCCTGAACACAAGTGTCAACTGGCTGAAAATTGTTGTGGTTCACTGGTTTTTCAGTTAAAGCCTCTGAGAAGGTTTCATCTTCAGAAATATAGAGAAGGGGAACATCTAGCATCTTTACTACCTGTTGTTCTTCCTCCCTCTTCACTGGTTCAACTGGTAGTTTAATGAAATCTTCAGGTTCTTTTCTCATAGGTTTTACTGGCTGTTTGATTGGCTGTTTGGCATCTTTCTCTGTGGCTTTTCCAGACTGCCTCACTCTCTCACCTATTACAGTGTCTGCTGTTACTGATTGCGTCCTCTCAAATACTGGTTTCTCATTAGCTTCCTTTTCCACAGGCATTAACTGCTGTTTTATTGGCAAGTTAGTTGGTGTTTTGACCATAACTACTGTCAGTTCTTGTTCATCTTGATCTGTCTCAGTGTCTCTTGATATCTGTTTTTCCATTCCACACTTTGGTTTGCTCTTAGTCCTCACAGGTGGCTTTGGAGGGACACATACAACCTCTTTGTCTAAAGTCCTTTCTGGCTGCACTGACAACTGTTTGTCCAGGACATTTATGGAAGACATTTGTTCTGGTGGCATCTTTTGTATTTCTGCCTCTTTGGACACTTCTTGTTTCACATGGTCTATTTGTTTATTGTCATCTTCTAAATTATTTCCTAAAGGCTTTAGTTGGGGAATGTTCTCCTCAGTTTCCCCTGTAACACATTTTAGTGGTACTTTTCCCCCTATTGACTTTCCTTTAGATCTTACTGGTGGGTTTAAGGGCTCCTTTTCCATCTTGTCTCTGGTTTCTTCCTTTCCTATAGATTTCACATCTTGCTCATTCACTGTTTCCTTACCAATAAACCTTTGTAGGGATTCCAAATGTTGTTTTTCATGTTCACTGTTTGCACAGAGGAGTGCTCCTGAATGTTTTATCTTCTTCTCAACTTCACTTGTTTCCTCTGGAGGCCTTCTTGATTCTTGTTCAACTTCATGTTTACTGTCTACACATACTATTGGCTGCTTCTTTTGTTTAACCAGAGTGACAACTTTATCTAATTCTTCCAAATGCCTTTCTGGTTGTCTCTTCTTCATGAAAACTTCACTTTCTGTTTCCAAAGGTCTACCCAGCTCTTCAGCTTTCCTGTCAGCCCTACCATCATTCTTGAGTGATCTCACTGACTCAACAGTTTTCTTATATACCTCACTGTCTTTCTCTTCATGCCTCTCCAGTTGAGTTACATTTTGTATATCAGAGTCTTTCTCCTTAGTCTTTACAGGCTGGATGCCCTTTTGGTCGTTGTTGTTGTCCATCATTGTAGACTGTTTAAGGTCAAACAAAGGTTCCTCTTTCTCCGAATTTGTAATAGATGCTTTCCTATTAACCCTCTTTTTTGGCTCTGGTGGAACAGGTTTGGCTTCTGGGAGGTGGGGCCTCTCATTCTCTGGAATAGCTATTGGTTTGGAAACAGTACCCTTTGACTGAGGAAATACTGTGGGAGGCTCTGCCTTTGGAAGTGTGGGTTGTAGGACTAGGCAGGAAAATGGAAAATTAGAAAAAAAATTAAAAGTTGTTTATGTTTTTTTTTTTAACAAACCCATTTTGTTGTTGTGATGAAAGGTAGAATGTAAGTATAAGGTATGAACAATTGACAAACCTTTCACTGTAACAGTTGCAGTGGTCTCTGCACTTCCTGCTTGACATGTGTAGCTGCCACTGTCCTCAGGTTTCAGCTCCTTGATGTGGAGCTGGAGGAAGCAGCCATCCTGCTTCATCTCATACTTCCTGTTTCCTCTAAGTGGCAGGTGGTTCTTCTTCCATTGTACTGTCACCCCAGGCTTAGATACCTCACAGTACAAGAAGACTGTACCTCCCTCCTCAGCCTCTACACTTTCTAAGTCCTTCTTGAAGAGTGGTAGGAGGTCTGGGGACATGGGAAATATAGGAAATATTTAAATATAATGAAAAAATGCTAAAAAGTTTTTTTCTGCAAACTTAAATGATTGGGACAGGAATAATAACAGCTCATTAAATACCATAAACTATAGATGGATACCAGCTAAAATTATATATACATATCATATATCAATTAAACCATAACCATGCCAGACAATTGTCAGTACTTTCATTCTTGTTGTGAAATGCATACAGTAAAATTGCCCATACACACCTTTTACTTTCAAGGTTGCAGTGGTTTCTGCACTTCCTGCTTGACATGTGTAGCTGCCACTGTCCTCAGGTTTTAGCTCCTTGATGTGAAGCTGGAGGAGGCAGCCATTCTGATTCATCTCATATTTTCTGCTTGCTCTCAGTGGCAACTTGTTCTTCTTCCACTGCACTGAAACTCCAGGCTTAGACAGCTCACAGGACAGGGAAACTGTGCCTCCTTCTTCAGCCTCCACACTTTGTAATACTTTGCTGAAGAATGGAGCAAGCTCTAAGTAGATGGGAGAGAGCAGTCCAAAATATTGTTTTGTGCAATCACAGCTAAGGTGCTAAACAGGATTTTAAATATATTTACTTTTCATGGTTTGATTTAGCTGTATATGCTGTCAATTACTGATAGGTAACGAGACAGCTAACACAATCAAATTTAGTATTTAACGTGATAAAATGTAATGATGATAACAAATGGTTGTATGTGCAGTATATAACAACATGCACACACCTTTCACTGATACAGTAGCACTGGTCTCTGTACTCCCTGCTTGACATGTGTAGCTGCCACCATCCTCAGGTTTGAGATCCTTGATGTGAAGTTGGATGAAACCACCTTCCTGTTTCATCTCATACTTCCTGCTAGCTCTTAGTGGAAGTCTGTTCTTTTTCCATTGCACCAGCACTCCAGATTTAGACAGTTCACAGCACAGAGAGGCTGAATCTCCCTCTTCAACCTCCACACTGTGTAATTCTTTGGTGAAGAATGGTGGGAGGTCTGCAAAGTTTGGTGTTTGGAAAAGTGTGATATTCATGATAAGTGGAAAATACATGAAACCTAAACAGACATTTTTATACATGTACCTTTTAGCAGCTATATAGTGTAGAATGTGATTTGCAACTAAATACACTATATGTACAAAAGGTTTTAGACAAACACAGTGAGAGTTGCTAAAATATACAAACCTTTAACAGTCACAGTTGCAGTGGTTTCTGCACTTCCTGCTTGACACGTGTAGCTGCCACTGTCCTCAGCTTTAAGCTCTCTGATATGGAGCTGGAGGAAGCAGCCATCCTGCTTCATCTCACACTTTTTATTGGGCCTCAGTTGAAGCTTGTTCTTCTTCCATTGCACTGATGCTACAGGCTTAGAAAGCTCGCAGCACAGGGAGGCTGTACCTCCCTCCTCAGCCTTGACATTTTGTAATTCTTTCTTGAATTTAAGAGGGAGTTCTGTGAAATGTTGTAAAGATTGTAAATGTCTAGTAAATAATTGTTAATGTTCCTGTCTAGCCTACTTGGAGTGGATGGAGAAAAACTGCAATGTTATAAAATACAACTGGCACAAGAAAGTTCAGATAATCATAAGATTATATAGATTACATAAGACAATTATTTCTGTGATGTAGAAGATACTGTTGTAAATGTCGTGTAATGCACACACCCTTCACTTTTACATCAGCAGTGGTCTCTGCATTTCCTGCTTGACATGTGTAGCTGCCACTGTCCTCAGGTTTGAGCTCCTTGATGTGGAGCTGGAGAAGGCAGCCATCCTGCTTTATCTCATACTTTCTGTTTGCTCTCAGTGGCAGATTATTCCTCTTCCACTGCACTGGCACCCCAGCACTAGACACCTCACAGCACAGGGAGGCTGTACTTCCCTCTTCAGCCTCCACAGTCTCTAAGTTATGCTTGAAGTATAATGGGAGCTCTTCAAAATGGGTTGGAAAACATTGTTAGCATAATGTGGAAATGCTTTATCTTTAATGCACATACTATCACAAATTTTGTGGTGACTTAGAATCATAAACAGTAGGATTGCAAGTCCATAACAACTTCATACAATCACATAAAAGTACATGGATACGGTAAAGATATGCAATGTCCACACCTTTTACTTTGACGGCTGCAGTGGTCTCTGCACTTCCTGCTTGACATGTGTAGCTGCCACTGTCATCGAGTTCGAGCTCATTGATGTGCAGTTGGAAAAGACAGCCATCTTGCTTGATCTCATACTTTCTGCTGGCTCTCAGTTGCAGCTTGTTCTTCTTCCACGCCACTGACACTCCAGGCCTAGACAGCTCACAGGACAGGGAAAGTGTGCCTCCCTCTTCCGCCTCCACACTTTGTAATTCTTTGTTGAAGAATGGAGGGAGCTCTGGTTACACAGATGAGAAAAGATGTAATAATATACATGGAAGCTAATGTGGACAATAGTTTAAACATCACCAGATAGTATTTTTGTTTTTTTAGGTGACCTATAAAGCAATTTCTAGTTCTATTGAGAAAATGCTTTGCACCTTTCACTGAAACAGTTGCACTGGTCTCTGCACTCCCGGCTTGACAAGAGTAGCTTCCACTATCTTCACATTTGAGCTCCTTGATATGGAGTTGCAGGAGGCAGCCATCCTGCTTTATTTCATATTTCCTGTTGTCTCTCAATGGCTGCTTGTTCTTCTTCCACTGCACTGGCACGCCAGGCTTAGACAGCTCACAGCACAGGGTTGCTGAACCACCTTCATCAACCTTTACGTTCTGCAACTTTTCTTTGAAAAATGGTGGGAGCTCTGACGAAGATAAGATGTTTAAGGGTAATGAAGTAAAACCACCGAACTAGTATAAATTATGCTTATGTTTTGTAGTGTACTGTATGTAGTGTGTTTGGAGTAATAAATGAGTGGTGTTATATTAATATCTTTGTAAATTTTACTGACTGTCAAAAAGATTTAGTCATCACAAAAAATCTTTTAAAATTACTATAAATTACTACTAGTTACTAGTCAATAACTAGTAACTTCCTTTATTTATTTTCTACTGTAATTAAGATCCTACTGTCACTGTGAAATTTGTCAAGCTAATCTACAAACTCACAAACCTTTCACAGTCACAGTTGCAGTGGTCTCTGCATTTCCTGCTTGACACGTGTAGCTGCCACTGTCCTCAGGTTTGAGCTCCTTGATGTGGAGCTGGAGGAGGCAGCCTTCTTGATTAATCTCATGCTTTCTGCTGTTTCTTAAAGATAGTCTGTTCTTCTTCCATTGAACTGACACTCTGGGCTTAGACAGCTCACAGCACAGGGAAGCTGCACCTCCCTCCTCAGCTTCTATATTTCTCAATTGTTTCTTGAAAAATGGAGGGAGCTCTGGAAAAAGAGATTAGAAGGGACACAATTGTTCAGTGTGTGACAAGTCAACACAAACACTTTTTTATTTTAGTTTACCGTAATATTACAGGCATTAATTACATTTAAAAACATTAGAAATACAAATACAAATTAATTCTTTTTATGTCACTGGACACAATAATCAACTTTACAAACCTTTCACAGTCACAGTAGCAGTGGTCTCTGCACTTCCTGCCTGACATGTGTAGCTGCCACTGTCCTCAAGTTTGAGTTCCTTGATGTGGAGCTGGAGGAAACAGCCATCTTGCCTCATCTCATACTTTCTGCTGGCTCTTAGTGGCAGTCTATTCTTTCTCCATTCAACTGGCACTCCAAGTTTAGACAGTTCGCAGTACAGAGAGGCTGATTGTCCCTCCTCTACCTCAACACACTGCAACTCTTCCTGGAAGAATGGAGGAAGCTCTGGAAAAATAGGAAAGAGCAGAGGCAGAAGAGACGTTTGGTGTAATAAGTTATTTTCATAGTAACATTTAAAAAGCCAATTAATACTCAAACAAAGCAGATATAACTAGCATTCAAGGAAATATGAAAAATCCACCCCCTAAAAACAATATAACTTCCACTTTTACCTGTTACAGTAAGTTTGGCACTGCTCTGCATATCTCCTGTATCACAGGAATATATTCCAGCATCCAGGGGCTCCACATCATGAATAAGCAGTAGGTTGATTTTTCCCATCTTACGTAACTCATATTTGTCACCACTTCTCAGGGAAATATAATTCCGTTGCCAGATAACCGTAGAGGTAAAGTCAGAGATTGTGCAGGATAAAGTGGCTGTCTCTCCTTCCATGATCACAACGTCTTCTGGTTTCTTCTCAAATAAAACTATAATTTGAAATCACATACTACTTTAGAATGATGATGAACAACATAAAATCTATTATAAAAATTTGGTCTGCATTAATGAACATTTATTTCTATCCTGCATCTCTTACATGCATGTTTCTGCTCACCTTTGGGCTTAGCAACAACCAGCAGACGTGCAGATGTCCTCTCCTCACCAATCACAAATGCCACAGTGCCCGTCTCTTCAGGTGTTGTCATGGTGAGGACCAGTTGGTGCTGGCGTCCCTGGCAAGTCATCTGGTTCATCTCGTTCTTCTGCAGAGGACTGGAACCCAGCCACCAGACACCCTCACTCACGTCTGCATGGCTCAGCTCACACATAAACACAGCATCCTCTCCAGCTGTCACTGTTTTGTCTTGCAGCTGTGTGACAATCCGCACACGCTCTGTGGAGGAAGAAGGAGCTAGATACAGCTGGCTTTTTAGAAATGGAGTCTGATCTATTTACAACAACCAATACTATTTCATGTAAGTTCTTTACATGAAATATATCAATTGGCTAAACACATATAAAGGGAGGAATGCTACTGTAGTATCCACCTACCCCTCACAATCAACTTGGCAGTGGTCTTCTTGCCTCTGGTAATACAACAGTACTCTCCAGCATCCTCCAGATACAATTTCCTGATCTCCAGAGAGTGTGTGGGGCCTCTCTTCTTTAAAATGTATCGTCCTCCCTCTTCAACCACAACGTTGTCCTTCTTCCAAGTGACAGGAACATTAGCACTGGAAACTTCACAAGACAGCACTACAGATTTCCCCTCCATCGCCACTTGGCTCTCCAGTTCCTTTTCAAAAAACACTGATGCTGCCGCTGATAAACGACAAGGGGAAGAAGACAGGAGATATTGCTAATTAAAGTCTGCTTTTATTAATCTGTAGACTCACAAACATTGTTAGGTGCTTGTGGACTAATACAGGGTTTTAGGAGGAGTATGGAGATTAAAAAATACCACCTGAACGGTCATAAAAAATTGGGGCTCGGAGATTGTGCTCTTTAGCTAAAGTAACGATGCAACAGAACACATGGATGCACAGGAAAAAGTCCACAAAAAGAACCCAGCAACAAATGGATGCGAATGCAGTGTAGATTTTAAAATGATATTTAAGATGGTAAATGTGGTTTGGCATGGCACATCAAATACCTCTTACGTTCACTTCAGCAGTTGTCTTCTGGTCTCCGCAGACACAGCTGTACTCTCCAACATCCTCCGGCTGGATGTTTTTGATCTGCATCTCAGCTATCTTCCCCTTCTGTATCATCTGATATCTCCCCCCATGATAGAGTTGGTCCTCTGCCTTCCACCACTGCACAGGCACTCCAGCTCTGGAGAGTTCACAGCGAAGAGACACGTTGCCTCCTTCGCGGGCCTCCTGGTTCTTCAGTCCCATTTTAAAGGTAAGTGGAATAGCTGTGGAACACAGAAACTGAATGTTACAAAGATGTTTTTCCGCCAGCTTAATAAACTAGAATACACAAGAAATAAAATAATAAACAATATAGTGCTCCCTTACGTGTAATCGTGATGTTGGCTGTGGTCTTGACATCACCATAGTTACAACTATAGAGTCCGCTGTCTTCCACCTGTGTGTTTTTAATAGTTAACTCCATGATGCTGTTTCGGTTCTTAATCTGGTACTTGAAATTATTCTTCAGTAGCTCTTCTCCTTTCCTCCATTCAACAGGAAGGCCAGGCTTAGACAACTCACAGTCCAGCGTCATGGTATTCTCCTCCTCCACCTGCTGATTCCTTAACTTTGTCTTAAATGTGATAGGAGGAGCTGGAACGAAAGTGTTGAAGGAATACTTATTCCCAATAAATCTGATTATTAATGCATTCAGTGTTAGATCTCTATCTTACCTTTGACAGTGAGTTCAGCAGTTGATTGGCTGTCTATAGTTTGGCAGGTGTATTTCCCAGCATCACTCTCCTCTACATTGTTGATGATCAGTTTAGTGAGACATCCCTCCTGTTTCATCTCATATTTGTATCCGGGCTTCAAGATGACTCTTCCCTTCCTCCAGTCCACCGGAGCTCCAGGTTTGGAAATCTGACAGCTGAAAACTCCACTCTCTCCCTCCTTCACATCCAAATTTTTGACCTCTTGCTTAAAGGTTACAGGGAGCGCTGACAAAAAAAAACAACAAATTCAAAAGAAATTTTCAGAAACTGAAAGAAATGAATGAATTATTATTAAATATACTTTGTTAACTTAAAATGAAGTCTGTCTCAATGCATGATCAGCCTCTTTTCCTGTTACTGTTTTTTTATTTGTAATGAACCATACCTCTTACTCTGATGTCAGCTGAAGTCACAACAGTGCCAACAAAACAGCAATACTCCCCAGCATCTTTGAGAGTTACATTTCTGACCAGCATCTCAGCCACTCTGCCTTCTTGTTTTATCTGATATTTCTCTCCCTCCTTCAGAAGCTGAGCATCTTTCCTCCACTCCACAGGAACTCCTGACTTAGACAGCTCACAGCGCAGTGTCACACAGCTCTCCTCAACAGCTTCTTGATTCTTCAATTTCTGCTTAAATGTCACTGGGATTGCTGATGAGGAAGACATTAAAAATGTTATATGGGATCTTCAAATTACATAATGACAGTTGTGGTTTCTCTGAAAGAAAAGTGAAAGCATAACTATCCCAAATGTAGTTACACAACAAATGTTAACAGGTCTTACGAGTGATGATGATGGTAGCAATAGTTTTTATGTCTTCACAAACACAGCTATATGTGCCACTGTCCTCAGGCTGGCTCCTTCTGATGAGGAGTTCCATTGTGGAGCCATTCTGCTTCATCTGGTATTTCTCTCCATTGATCAACACATTGTCTCCCTTCTTCCACTGCACTGGAATGCCAGGTTTTGAGAGCTCACAGCAGAGTGTCACCGCATTGCCCTCCTGCACTTGGATATTTTTTAGTTCTTGAAGAAATTTGGTGGGTTGTTCTAGAGAAGAGCAAAAGGTAAATAGTGTCATGAAGATAGACATCTGTAACACGGCGAGTACCATATTCAAAAGTGTTAATCAATAAGCTAACACACAGTTCATGAACATTTTTACAGTTATATAACACATTGTATAACAACTAAAGCTAAATATGTCCAACACCATGCATGATTTTTAGTAAATAAATGCAAGATTAACTGTAACACTAGCATATCTGAACAACAAAAAATATCTGAAGCAATGCCATGCACAGAAATTGTGCCATTTTATTTCACTGGAATAATAACGGAGCTGGTTTCTCACTGTCTGAAACTGTGTTTGAGAAATATCTTCTCTGATATTTACTGATATACAGTATTCTGTCTCTCTCCAAGTCAAATCCTTCTTAATTCATATGTACGTGTGTGTCTACACAACTATTCATTACATTTACAAAATATTTTACAATTTTACAAAACAAAATAACTTATTACGTTTGTTATATATACAGTGTATTTTTTGTTTTGAATTTAGCTCTGTGTTGTTGTGTCTACAAGGTCCTGCCAAAGTGTAACCTAATATAGTGAATACAGTTCTCACCATTCACTATGATCTTAGCCGTTGTTCTCTGTTCTCCACAAATACATGCATAATCTCCAGTGTCATCAAGACTGAGGTCTGTAATCTTCATCTCCACTCGCAGGTCCTTCTTCTTCATCTGATACTTGTCTCCATTCTTTAGCAGCTCACCCTCTCTCCTCCACTCTACTGACAGGGCAGGTTTGTTGAGCTCACAGTGCAGAATCACACTATTGCCCTCCGTCACCTCCTGGTTGACCAGTGGCAGCTTGAAACATGGTGGTAAACCTGTCAACAGCCACAAACCAGAGAGTAAACACAGCAAATGTGGAATTCTCCTGAAAGGCTTAAACAAGTAAACACTGTGGTTTTAAACATTTGTCAAAAAAGTATCCAAATGAGAATGTTTTTATCTACAACTTATATAAGAATCCAAGATAATGTCAAATAAGCATTGATGGATTACAAGCATAAATAAATGCCTCCTTAATTTCCTCTTTGAAGTTTAATTAGCTTGAAAATGTCAAACTTAGATATTTATGTAAAGGTCATTTTAAAATATTAGCTGATTCCAAAAAACTCTTGAGTGAGAATTTACACTGAGTGATTCTGTTAAATACATTTGAAAATCTTAAACAGCTTTGTAAAATCAGAAACCAAACATTTCCATAAGGACTTCTGACTTAACCCAGTCTCACCTTGGACGATGAGCTCAGCAGTTGACTGGCTGTCTTTTGTCTTGCAAGTGTATTTGCCACCATCACTTTCTTCTACGTTGTTGATAACCAGTTTAGTCAGACGTCCTTCCTGCTTCATCTGATATTTTTCACCAGGCTTCAGGGTGACTCTGCCTTTCCTCCAGTCCACTGAAGCTCCAGGTTTAGAGAGCTCACAGCAGAAAACTCCACTTGCCCCTTCCTTCACCACCAGACGTTGGATCTCTCGTTTAAATGTTACAGGAAGTGCTGTTGAGGCATTTTAGAAAATGTCTTACTCAATGACTATCATGTCTACTTGCTTAAGAGCATGTATATGTTTCTGTTCCTCCTCTCCTTGAAGCACATGTTGGTGTCATGGGATTTTTACACAATAATAACAAGATGCTACTGAACAACATAGGCTTGAAGTACACTGCTCAGAAAAATAAAGGGAACACATAATCATTCCAATGTAAGTCCAAGTCTATCACACTTCTGGGATCAACCTGTCCAGTTAGGAAGCAACACTGATTGTAAATCAATTTCACTTGCTGTTTTGCAAAATAAACAGACAACAGGTGAAAATTAGAAGCAAACAGCAAGACAATCCCTATAAAGGAATGGTTCTGCAGGTGGTGGCCACAGACTCATCGAGGATGGCACATCAATGCACACTGTGGCAAGAAGGTTCACTGTGTCAAGAGCATGGAGGAGATACCAGGAGACAGGTCTGTACACCAAGAGACGTGGAGGGGGCTGTAGGAAGACAACAACCCAGCAGCCAGACCGCTATCTGCTCCTTTGTGCAAGGAGGAGCAGGAGGAGCACTGCCAGAGCCCCTACAAAATTACCTCCAGCAGGACACTAAGGTGCATGTTTCTGCTTAAACTGTCAGAAACAGACTCAATGAGAGTGGTATGAGGGCCTGATGTCTGCAAGTGGAGCCTGTACTCACAGCCCAACACCATACATGTCGATTGGCATTTGCCAGAGAACACCAGGATTGGCAGATTAACCATTGGTGCCCTGTGCTCTTCGTAGATGAGAGCAGGTTCACACTGAGCACATGTGACAGACGTGACAGAGTCTGGAGACATTGTAGAAAACATTCTGCTGCCTGCAACATCCTCCAGCATGACCGGTTTGGCGGTGGGTCAGTTATGGTCTGGGAAGGCATTTCCCACACCAACCTCTATGTGCTAGCCAGATGTTCCCTAACTGCCACTAGGTACTGGGAATGAGATCCTCAGACACATTGTAAGACCATATGCTGGTGCAGTGGGCCCTGGGTTCCTTCTGATGCATGACAATGCTAGGCCTCATGTGGTTGAAGTGTGTCAGCAGTTCCTGTATGATGAAGGCATTGATGCTATGGACTGGCCTGCCTGTTCTCTAGACCTGAATCCAATAGAGCACCTCTGGGACATCATGTCTCGTTCCATCCACCGACGCCACATCGCACCACAGACTGTCCAGGAGTTAACTTGAAGTGTCTTGAGGAATTTCCACAGAAGTTGGATCAGACTGTGATCTGACTTTTCCACTTTTACTTTGGGTATGATTCTGAATCCAGACCTCCATGGGATAATAATTAATGATTAATTTCCATTGATGATTCTTATGTTATTTTGTTCGCAACGCATTCCACTGTGTGATTAATAAAGATTTCAACTGAAAGATTTCATTCATCAAGGATGTGTTGTTTAAGTAACAGTTACCTTTATTTTTTTGAACAGTGTATATACTGTACAAGGGAGGGTCTTTTGATACAATGTGGTCCAATGATTAGGTTCCTCTTTGTGATCATAGACTAATGTATGTTGTTGGTCTTTGAAAGCATCTAACTTACATTTCACTTTGACTTCAGCTGTGGTTTTCTCATCTCCCGTGATGCAGCTGTATTTCCCTGCATCTTCTGGGTGGATGTTGAGAATGGTCATCAGAGCCGTCTTTCCCTCAAGCTTCATTTGATACTTTCCTGGTGATATTTCCTCAGACAGCACCTGACCCTCTCTCTGCCACTGCACTGGGACTCCCTTCTTTGACAGCTCACAGCGTAACGTCACACTGTTCCCTTCTTCTGCCTCCTGGCTCTTCAGGCTCACTTTAAATGTGGCAGGAACCGCTGTTGAAACAAACACAGATATTGTCTGTACATGTATTGCAGAACACCGTGAGAATACTGAAGAAAGCATCTCAAAAGGCTTAAAAAGGTTGCTTGAGCATACCAATAACTTTAACAGTGGCCTTTGTCTTCTGTTCCCTACAAATGCAGGTGTAGACTCCACTGTCCTCAGAGACAGCATCTCTTATGGTCAATTCCAAGGCCGAGTCCCGCTGCTTAATCTGGTACTTCTCTCCGTTCTCAAGCAGATCTCCTCCACGCCTCCACTCCACTGGGACACCAGATTTAGAAATCTCACAATGTAATGTTATGTTGTGTCCTTCCTCAACTTGGAGATTCTTCAGCTTTTGCTTGAAAGTGATGGGAAGTGCTAAAAGATGATGAAGTTTATTCAATTTTATTTGTAAAGCTAATGAAATTAAAGGAAATGTATATTTTAGGCTGATAATAAATACATGCAAAACATGATAAATACATGATAAACCCTACCGTTTACAGTCAGCGTTGCAGTGGTCTCAGTATTTCCACAAATGCATGTATAGATATCACTGTCCTCAGGTTTCACATCAGAGATCCTAAGCTCAATCAGCATGTCTCTCTGTCGCATATGATATTTCTCTCCATTCCTAATGAGTTCATTTCCCCTCTTCCTCCACTCCACCCTGTGGCCAGGTTTAGACAGCTCACAACGTAAGGTTGCAGTGTTTCCCTCCTCAATCACTACATTCCTCAGCTTCTGCTTGAAGGTGACTGGGAGAGCTGAGGAATCACAGATTAAGATAATTGGTGGTGATAAATTAGTGATAACTATAGTATAATTATATTGATAATTTTAAACTTTATTAAAAAAAAGATGATTAATAATTGTTCCCTACCATTGATTTTAACAGTGGCAGATGTCATCTGATTACCACAAGCACAGCTATAGACCCCACTGTCCTCAGGCACAGACTTCCATATCAGAAGCTCTATTGTGGTCTCTCTTTTCCTTATCTGGTGCTTAACTCCATTCATCAACAGCTCACGTCCTTTCCTCCATTCTACTGGTATTCCAGGTTTGGACAGCTCACATCGCAATATAACATTACTGCCCTCCTCCGCTTGTGTGTTCTTCAGTTGTTGTATGAATGAAATAGGAACAGCTGGAAAGCAAGAGGTGACATTTTTACATAGAAAATAGGGGCCAGGTTTCTGAAGTTTTGGCTTTATTGTGGCTTTTATTTTGAACTGATCGGGCACCAAACTGAAAAACCTGCAAGGTTGCAGTTTAAATGTCTAATTAACTGACTCTGCTACTCACTGCATTGATTTCTGTCTGTGAATCAGTGGGT
>OMLM01008798.1:100688-116379 GCA_900302695.1 Helostoma temminkii
CAGTGGGTCTGTATCATTTCAAGTGAACACCACTTCATGTTAAAAATCTGCACCATACCTTTACAAATAAAAACTTACTTTTAAAGTGTAATTTGTTCAACCCTGAACTTAAGCATTCTTTCTCGAAACAGAAAATTAATAGAACAGAAAATGTATAAGTCATCCTTTAAATTTATAGCTCAGATTCAGTATGACAAATGGGTTTACCATATACTTTGAGGGTTGCTGTAGTGCTGTGACCGCGGCACTGACAGGTATATTCTCCTGAGTCCTCAGGCTTCAGGGCTTTGATAGTTAGAGAGTTGATTGTCTTCCTCTGTTTCATCACATATTTGTCTCCAGGTCTAAGAGTCTCAAAACCTTTCCTCCAGTGGAACTGGACCCCAGGCAGAGAGTACTCACAGGTTACTGTCACAGTCTCTCCTTCTTTGGCCTCCACCATCTTCAGAGGCTGGGTGAACTCTGCTGGGATGGCTAAAATATGATAACACAGAATGCACACCATTGGGTATTACATTCATCCTTATAAAATCCTACAGAACCAACACAAACCTCTGTCATTTAATGTTACTCCACAGTCAGCAGTGAAAGCCTTATAATATATAAGGAAATTCTGTTCTTACCTTTGACAGTTACAGTGGCTCTGGTGGTAACAGATCCAGCACTGCACTCATACACCCCAGCGTCACTGTTGCAGACCTCCCGGATTGTCAGTCGGGCCTCACAGCCAGACCGACTGGTAAAATATCTGGAGGAGTTCCACATAAGGCAGCCATCTTTGTACCACAAGATGTGACATAGTTTGGAAGTCACACAAGACAGAACCAAACCACCTCCTTCAATAGCCTCACAGTCTTCCAATGCTTTAATGATAGTGGGGCGCCTCTCTGGTAACACAAGAGATAAAGCCAAATCAGATAAAACCAAAAGAAACATGACATAAAACTACACATTAAAACTTTAACATAGCTCACCTCTAACTAAAAGTGAGGCATACGATCTTTTGTCCCCTGCTGAAAATGAAATAGTTCCAGTGTCTTTGCGGGCAAGCTGTTTAAATGTGAGTGTGTGGTAGCCGTCTGGCACCATCTGGATCTCATTGAGCTCATTGGTGTATAGTAGAGTTTCATCCAGATACCATTTAACTCCGACATAGTCACTGGGGCAGATTCGACACCTGAATGTGACAGTGCCACCCTCAAGACACTCAGCATCCTCTAACTCTTCCAGGATCGTAACTTTCTGGCCTGAGAAAACATGGGAAAGTTGTTACAGCCTTAATCTGCATTCGTAGTATCTTACTGTGTATCATACTCAAGGATTCAACTTGTGCATTATGTGTAGGAGTCATATTGGCAAAGTATTTTAGCATAGCAGCAGTAAGGGTAGAGTAAACACAATAAAGTGCAAGTCTGGTCATATGGAGTAGCAATATAATAATGGATGGAAAGGAATAAAATATCCCTTCCAATTTTGTAACATTTTTTATTTTTCTCCTACAACTGAAATGACAAATAATATAAATGCATTCTGATGTGGCCTAGAAGTACCATTCAGGCCTAGGTGAATATAAGTAAACAACACTGAGCCTCCTGTTCTACGGTCTCACCCTGCACAGTCAGCTGTGCCCGGCTCCGCATAGTGCCGACATCACATGTGTAAATATCCGTATCAGATTTCTCCAGGCAAGTGATGGTCAGCGACAACGCCACACCCTTTTGCCTGATGACATACTTCCTACCAGACCTCAGCTGCATCATGCCCTTCAGCCAGGATACACGTTTGGCTGGCCGCCTGGTCTCACACTCTAGGGTCACTTTACCCTTTTCCTCTGCTCGTGTGTCCTTTAACTCCCTTGCGAAAGTGTGCTGGAGTTCTGAGAGGGAAAGTGATTTTTAGAAAATGTTGTCAACTTTTAAACTGCAATCGCAAATCAACATTACACAACAGGACAAAACACTAGAGAGCAGCACTAATTTGGATTTGGAATTTTACTGTTAATTGTTACCAGCAAACACTAAAACGTTTAACACTCTCACTTACCTCTGACTTCAAGCTTGGCACGGGAGGCAATACCCTCAGCTTCACAGCAATACTCCCCAGAGTCTCTGATGGTGGTATTCTTGATTACTAGTAGTGCCAAATTCTTCTCCACACTCATCTCATACTTGTGGCTCTGTCTGATCAGATGGCCATTTTTTAACCAACGGATGGTGACTTCTGGTTTGGTGATTTCACAACTCAGTTCTGCATCTTCACCTGGCACTGCTTTGACATTAAGCAGGTCCCTGAAAATGTGAACTGGCTTCTCTAAAGGAGTGGAAATGCATTCTGAATAAGTGCATCTTCAAAATAAAATACAGAGATAGGTATTTCCACATATGCAAACAGATCTGATGTTTTTATCTAAGACAGCCAGGTGTTCACCTTTAACAAATAACATTGTCCTACAGCTGAGATCTTTAATTGTGAAGATCACGTCTCCAGCATCAGAGAGCAAAGTATTTTTGAGGGTCATCATATACTTGCGGCCATTGTTGATAATTTGGATACGGCTATTGGAGACCACCACCTGCCCATTAATTGTCCAGGAAGGCTCATCATCGATATCATGAGAAAGGAGACATTCAAAAGTACAGACTTCTCCCTCCAGGACAGAGTTTGTCTTCAAACGCTGAACAAGGGTCATGTGTAAGTCTGTGGATAAATATAATAGCAAAGCAACCTTATTACTGAGCAGTTATTTATACATTTCACATCACATTATTCCACCATCGAGAGTAACACTCAATACCACAAAATGAAAATGTTTGAAGGTATCCAACTGACCCCTCAAAATTAAATGTTATTCAGTTCAGTATCATTTAATAGCATTGTTTACTGTCACATTACAATACTTGATTTTCAAAGTGTTGAAAACAGAAGTCTTTTGAAACCTCTTGTGTTCCTAAAATAAAAAAAACTGCTTCACACTATGTCACTTTGTGGTAAACTTAAACTCTTTATCTAACAGCACTTTAATTTCAGTGTATGCTCCCAGAGTTAGTTTTGCTTGATTTTGTTCCTCACGTGTAAGTTGTTTTGGATAAAAATGTCTGCCAAATGTCTAAATGTAAATGTAATTGTTTAGAGCTCTTTTAAAATAAACTCACCATGCACCATTACTTTAGCCTTAGTCTGGCTGGTACCCAGGTCACAGGTGTACTGTCCGGCATCATCTTTGCTTAGTGAACGAACAATCAGCACCACTGACTTCCCAAACTGGAGTAGTTCATGTTTATTGTCAGCTGTTAGGACCATACCATCCTTTCTCCAAACAGGGGTCACTGTCTCTTTGGAAACTTCACACTGCAGGCAGATCTCCCCTTGCTCTTCTCCCACAGCATCCTCCAGAGACTTCAGGAAAACAGCTGGGCGCTCTGGAAACAACATCCATCATTGTTTTATAACTGCCTTTCATGTTTTACAAAAGTGAATGATTATAAAAGCTCCTAATTTTACTGTTTTATTGCTGACCTTTGACCTTTAAGATGGTTGTCTCAGAGAGAAGGCCTGCTTTGAAAGTGACTCTACTCTCCTGTGGCCGCAGCTTCTTGATAGTAATGCTGTGCATTGTGCCCATATTCTGGATCCTGTTGATGGCGTTGGAATAGAGGCGGACATTGTTGAGGAGCCATTCTACATTGGCGACCACATAGTTGAGCTCGCACGAAAAAGTGGCGATACAATCCTCCTCAATTTCCACTGGTTCAAGGTGTTTGACCAACTTTAGCGATCGCACTATAGAACAGAGATATAATCATTTATTCAAAGAAATTAACTAAGCGAGATGCATTATAAATGAAATATTAGAATACTGCATATGTAACAGTGTTTTTATTTCACCTCACACCTCACTTCCCCCTTGCCATGTTGAACCTACCTTCTACCTTAACATTTGCTGTGCTCTGTGCACCCCCAGCCAAGCAGCAGTATTGCCCTGCATCCATCCCTGTCAAGCCGTGAATTGTCAGTTCTGCTCGTTTCCCCTCTCTCTTCATGCTATACTTGTTCGAGGTCTTCAGAGCTGTACGGCCTTTAAACCACCGCACTGCCCTAGGAGAAGGGGCAAACTCACAGCTCAGAGCCACAGAGTTGCTCTCCTTCGCCTCCACATCGTCCAAGTGGTGGACAACCTGAAGCGGTCGCTCTAAAAAGGAACGATGAAAAGCCTGCTTAAACAGAAGTTCCTAGAAAGGTTCAGCAAGTAACTAACTTTGCCTCCTTAATCCTTTGTAGAGTCATGTTATGATGTAGTATATGCTAACAGAGATATGAAATAAAGAGCAATGTGATGGATCTCACTGTTGGTTAGCTGTCAGGAACAGCCATGTGGATAATACTCAGAGAGACACTCACCTTTCACAGCAAGCTGAGCAGTGGAACGACTCTTTCCAGCTACAAAGACCACAGGGCCAGACATGGAGCTTTCTGTGGAGGTGAAACATAGGCTGTGGAGGGTGCCGTCCCTGTTGATGTTCACCGCTGCACATGGCTCCAGCACCATGCCATTCAGGGTCCACTTCGGAGGCCTTCCTGACTTCAGGCTGGTCTCCACCTGGAACAGTGCTGACTCTGGCTCCATGACTTCCACAGAGCTCATACCCCGCACTATGCTGATAGCCTGCTCTGCATACACAGCCATAATACACATTATGACTACTGATGTCACTCCCAATGTAAGCATTTAAACACCTCTTAATACTTAAAAAAACTTAATATAGTGACAGCTGTAACTACTGCGACAGCAATCATCTCACCCTCCACCAGAAGCTGACAAGAGGTATTGTCGTCTCCTGCATCACATTTGTAGACGTCTTCATCTGAGGAACACACATCATCGATGATCAGCTGCCTGTACACATCTTGGCTGATTAGATGGTACTTCTTACAGGGCAGCAGTTCCTTCCTGTTCTTGTACCACTTGACCTGAGCATTAGGCCGTGACACCTGACACTCCAGCAGACCCCGGTGGTGATACATGGCTATCTTGACCCTTAGAGGACGCACAATTTGGACTGGGAGCTCTGAAGAAGAGAGGAGCAGCCTGTGATCCTTAATTGTCCAAACTGGGTCACACAGTATTTAGTCCACTAATCAAAATTATATTTTCTCATGATGAAAATTTAAGTTTGTGGCGCACCCTTTACTGTGAGTGTTGAATAGGATGAGACACGCTCTGCTGTGAATCTGATCTCCCCAGCGTGCTCTGGTCTGACTGACTTGAAGAACAGGGTGTGAGTTTTACCTGAAAACGGATTAAAACAAAATGGCTGCATTCTTTTTTATTAGAGTTAATATTTACTTTTATTTATGTATTTACACATTCCAATCAACTATAGCAATGTTGAGAGCGACATGAGAAAAAACACTATTTCCTTAAGGCTGCAGTTTGTCTAAGTCCACAAATGATAACTTGCCCTGGTGTCTGATGTTGATGTTGTCCCCAGGTCGGATCCTGCAGTCATCTCTGTACCACCTTCCATCCACATCCACCTGGTTGACCTCACACAGGAAGTTCACAGGTTGATGCTCCATTGTGTCAACATCCTCCAACTCCTTCACTATGTGGATGTCCCTAGCTGACAGAACAGGACCAAACCATAACTGCAAACTCAGTAAAAGCAACCAAACAGAACCTGGTCTGGCTGTTACCAAACCAGCTAAATCTAACATGCTCAAAATAATATAATAAACAAGGTTATTAAAATTCACCCTCTGGCAACTGTGAATACATCTACAAAAGTTCACACCAATCCATTAAGCAGTTTCTAATTCACACCAAATTGTCGAACTGATGGTGATCAAAGAAAAGTCACAGGATGTCATTTTTTCTGTCAGGGCTGTTGCATTGTATTAATGGTCATTTATATATTGTCTTTGCGTTTTATACTGTTTTCCTGGGAGTGGTTCTTTCCCTTTTCTTTATGTCAGAGAGCAGCTGTAACATGCAAAGTTTTTGAAATCTTGAATCACAAAAGTCATTAGAATATAATGTCTGAAAGCCTTCAGTGTTTGTACAAAATTGTCAATCCATCCAGGATGTTCATTCATTCATTCATCTTCTATACCGCTTAGTCCCCGCAGGGGTCATGGGAGTGCTGGAGCCTATCCCAGCCAGCATACAGGCGAGAGGTGGGGTACACCCTGGACAGGTCGCCGGTCTATCGCAGGGCCACATATAGACGAACAACCATTCACACTCTCACTCACACCTATGGGCAATTTAGAGTCCCCAGTTATAACCTGACTGCATGTCTTTGGACTGTGGGAGGAAGCCGTAGTGCCCAGAGAGAACCCACGCAAACACGGGGAAAACATGCAAACTCCACACAGAAAGACCCTGGGCCGACCCCGGGAATCGAATCTTCTTGCTGTGAGGCGACAGTGCTAACCACTGCACCACCATGCCGCCCCATCCAGGATGTATAGAAATATTTCAGTCTCAGTAGTGGGCTGACCAACAGACCACCATTCGGTGATGTGGTATAATCAGGTCTATAATAATAAGGCTATTCAATCATTTAAATGTTAGGGACTTGTTCAGCTGATCGCTTTGACTTGGCACAAAATGAAATACTGTGGCCATGAAAGTAGTTCAGTCTATTGTATTATCTTACCTTTAACACTGAGTCGGCCTGAGGTCTGAATGCCATTGACCTCAAAAGAGTACAAGCCAGCATCTCCCAAAGCTACCCTCTTCAGTACAAGGGAATGTTTCCTGCCATGCATACTAATGCGACAGTTGGGCTTAGATTTGAGCTTCATCGCATCCCTGGTCCACACACCCTCTATGTAGGCCAGGTTGAGAGTCACCTCAAAGGAGCAGCTCTCACACTCAGACACCTCCACATCCTCCAATCCTTTCACCACTTGCAACCGGTTCTCTGACAAACAAACACAAAATATTAATGATATAAATGATGATACTGCACATATTCCACACTGAAGGTACAGAAGAAATAGGTGCATGAAGGAACTTACTTGCAGCTGCAACTACTCCTCCAGGTTTGTTGTCTCCCATGACACCTGCTCTTCTCACAGTGTAATTTGGGAACTTTTGCTTTTTACCACAGTCACGGAAATTCTACAACTATAGTAAGATAACAATGTATACATGTGATTAACAAAATTAGTAATAATCTATCTTACTGTTGTAATAAAGAATATCCAGTTCAGGCTGTAATACCACAAGCTTTCATTAATACTGCATTCACACTTGCAGTCAGTCAGCTTCTCTCATTTAGTCATTTTTTATTTTAGTTTTTTTAAATAGTGTTTTTTTTAAATATCCCATACAAAAAAGATGTATATCCAGCTTCAGTGATTCAGTTCACAACATGATAGGAAGTCATACTGCATGAAAACAATTATTCAGAAATGCACTTTAACCAACTAAAATGCAGGATTAAGTTTACTTTAAGAGAATGTTTTGATAATCTAGAAAGTATACTGTTATTACATCACTGGTAACCTAACAGTATATATAAAGGTTTATATGTAGTATACTTCAAGTATACTTATGTAAACTAAAAAGTGGGCCAAATTAGTTCCAGGAAATATTACAATAGTAATAGTAGTAGTAATAGTATACTTCCAAGTATACTAGAAGTACATAGACATACATCTTTTTTGTAAGGGATATCCTGTGTTTCTTTTATACAGAACTATTTTTATTCCTGAATAACCTGTCATTCACAAATATTCCAAATCATCACTTCCAAAGAGGCAACACTGGTCTATGAAAATGGATACACATGGCAACACTCTCATATGGTTGATCCTTGTGATGGCATGACACTCCTAAGTAATGAAGAGTGGAGGAATCTCTGTCACCTCTATTGGCTGAGTTCAGCACCACAAATATAGACTCCATCAGGCTGCAGGCATTGAACTCAGAATGCCAGGGTTTAAAAAACAAACAAGATGCCAAATGAGAGCTGCCAATTAAAGTGATTGACATTATATTTCAGAATATCACTACTCCTACATGCCTTTTTACTAAGTATTCAAAAACACGGCTCTGTCTCATTACCTACCAGCTCCAATTCATCACCCAGCAACATAGAATTTGCACATAATGTTGCAAACTCTAACATCATATTCAGCAGTGCCTTTTGGGTTTAATTAAAGCAATAAGCATTGAAAACAATAAATAATTAGAAACACTGTCAGAATAAAACAAAAACATATTAGATCAATTGGATTTTTGTACTCACCTTTAACCTATAAAGAAGATATTCTTGCATACCCACATGACACAAAATAGACGGAAAAAAAAAATTACCTTCACCTGCAAAATACATCCACCATGATAACAGATCTTCCGAGGTCTTATCTTGATTCTTACAAAGATTTCATGATTAACAACAAACATTTAGCCATGTTTTCTCAGGTTTGCAAGCTGCGTCCCAGTCCCCAAAGCACACAGGCTATAATGCTTTCTCTTTTTTTGTCTTGCTGTGATGGAGCATAGTGCTGAACAGCTGACATATCTCTCCTCAAAATAGCCTTCTGTATGAGGGCGAACATAGTTCTGGCTATGATGGTATGAGACAGCTCATGTCCACCATCAATGAAACCATCAAAATAATCAAAATATATATACAACGTGTGCATGAGTTCAATGAATGAGACAAAGGTGAATACCAGAAAGCATCTCGGTCAGTGACAGTTCAAGTTACTCTAGTTACATGAGGATGTACATTAGTCTGCATAATTTGTATTGTCTGCACACGAAGATGTCATTTTACACACAATCCAACTCCCTTTTTTACCAGGTTTCTAAAATGCCCCCAGTATAGTTTTTACAATTTATGACTGATGCAGTTAATGTGCTCTTTATGATACTGACCCAGTCTTACAGTGTACAAAATCACAGGTTAATAGAGCTCAAAGTCCATGGAGATCTAAAGGGAGTTTCCACCTCTACTCCAAATGAAAGGTGACAAAAGATTAAGCGATTAGGTTCCCATTTCATTGTTCATCACTAGTGAATGCACACATGAAAGCATTTATACATAGATGTGTCCTTAAACATAGTCTTGTAAACATATAGTCCTTTATAATAAAGCAAACCACAACAGTCACATCATGTAAATGTAAATATCAACTTAACCTGCAGAGCTGTTTCATGCCAAGTTAAGGTTTAATTTATACCTTCTTGAAGTGCTTAGGTTTGTGGGGTTCCCTCATCCCATCATTGTGTCAGAACAAAGGCAGCGCTGCCCAGCATCGTGTTCACCACAGATTGACAGACAGCTCCATGTGTCACTGAGCACTCTTAAGTCCAGCGAAACTCTATAGACAGGATAATCTCTGTGCAGTCCTGCTGGGACACAAAAAACATCTTGTTGTCACTAACAGAGGTGGCCTGCAGATACATTCATTTTTCAGATCCAAAGCAGCCCATTCATTAGAGACCATTTAAGTACAGACTGTATGGTTACATAACCCCAACAGATCACTTCATTTACATTTTATGGTTTCCTGATGCTTATTTCCATACAGGGTGTCATATTCTTACATCTGACATACATTGATTCTGAAATCATCTTCTTTGTTAGTGAAGACAAACAGATCAATTTGGCATCTTGAAATATGGGCTGTCACTTGTACAACATCCTACTGATGATGCACATAGGCTAAAAATAATATTAAAGGAACCAAGGCAACGTGAGGACTTGTTGAGTGAATGTAGAACTTGACAAAACAGCTGAACACTCCACCTAAGCCTCTGTGTCTGCGTTTGGAAACATGCCTCCTGTGTCACATTTCCACTGGTTCGGACTCTCTACACTCAACAGTGGTCATGATAAAGGGCAATGGGAATGTTCAACCTATATTCAGTCACAGACATTTTATTACAGTAGTTATCTGATTATAAATCCAAACATAACAATTACATCCAAGTTTTGTGTACATTTTTAAAATGTAATGTCAATAACATGCCCCTATAGTCATTCAATAGAATTAGATACACTTGACTGATGCAAATGAGACAATCAAGGTACATGTATATTTTATTACACCACCACACTGGCTCTGTTTACAGTAGACATGAGTCCATCCACATGAGCCAGGTGACTGAATGTATTTTAATCATACAGGGTATGTAGTTTGGTTCCATTATTGAGATAAATATTCCACCAAGGATTAGTCATAGAGTAGATCCATGCCAAACACAAGAGCGTGGAGGGGGTGGTACAATGCCGTTAAAAAAAAAGTATTTGCCATCTTCCTGATTATTATTTATTTATTTATAGCATATTTGTCAGATTGCAAACATGTTTTATTATCACACAAAGATAACCTGAGTAAATACAAAATGCAATTTTTAAATTATGTATTCATTTATTAAGGGAAAAAAGCTGTTCAAACCTGAATGGGCTAACCCAGCCACCCCCTTGCTAAATCATGAATGACTGTGATTAAGCACATTTTCTTGGAGAGCTGAGTCAAGAAATGTACCTTGCTTGCAGTCTCAAGTGCATATTTGGCAGTCCTAATTCACTTGCAGCAAAACACACAAAATAAATGGCAGCTTTTAGTTTATTTATTGTATTGTATTTAGAGAGTAATGTTGACTCCATCTGCCAATTCACATACAAGTTTCAATAAATATGCTACAGCTATCATAAAAACATGATGACAAATTTATTTTTTCCCTTTCTTCTTTGCATCTTTGCCTTTAACTGGTTCCTCTTCCTCCTCCTTTCCCGTGGCAGCCCTAATCCGCTTCTTTCCCAGGGGGGTCTTAGCATACCAGTTCTGGTGACAGAAAAGGAAGAAGTATTAACAAGAAGCTGCTTGCATTGTTAAAATCAATTAAAAATAAAACCAAACCACAATCATGAAAATGTGAGTGAAACTTAAATAGAACACATCCACCGTACTTTAAGGGCTTCTTCTTCTTCCTGAAAAATAGGATTGATCTTGGCTAATGGGGCCACAAACTCAGCAGCAGTCAGAGGTCTCTTTGCCTGCTGCAGGATGCGACGCTTGGTGACAACGCTCTGGATCACCTGGACCATGTGACCTGGAGTGTAGCCATCAGAAATCTTTGCAAGAGAACTGAGGTCCAGGGCCTTCGTAACCTCACCTCCACACTTTTTGATCAGTTGCTTCCACAAGACTGAAGACAATGTCAAAGGTTTTACTTAACTTAATTAAAATACCACATGAATCATTTTTAAGTTTTTATAAATGTTTCACACTCATCTATTCTTACTGTATCGTGAGCCATAGTCAGGTCTTGGGATGAGGATGATTTTACTGTACATTTTACACAGTGACTTGATGTCAGCACTTAAGGGATCTTTAGTTGTTCCTATAATAAGAACACGATCCCCCCCTTTGATCAACTTAAGAAACTTGGGCAAATCTTTCTTCAGCCGCTTAGGGTCTAACTGTTGACAAACAAAACATGGCATTATCAGATGGTTAAATAAGTGAAATTTAAGTACAAGAAGATGACGTCATTTAGCCTTCATTTTGCTAAGAGTACCTCTTTTTCTTCCTTGGGAACTTTCTTGTAGAACATTTTTTCTGCATCTTCAATCCACACTACCGAAGGTTGTAGCAATCTTGCTACCTGTGCAAAGATAATTGTGAAGAACTGCATTTTTACTTTCTGAAGCCACAATGCCAGTACTTCCATAAAACTTGTGATGTTCAGCAGAGGTCACCGTGATCCATTAAAATTAACCAGTAGTGTATGACAGCATACTGCCCTGTGTACCACATGGTGGAAGGATATTCAGTGTGTGCATTTTTTGACATTTTGATATATTTCTATGCTCTTTAAGGTTTAGTATTGCACATATTGGTTTGGTTAAATAAGTCTTCATTATGTAGGTGATTATAACCTCAATGAAAGAAGGACAGCTATAGTTTGAAAACAGTTATTCAAAGAACTTTATAATAATCATGATTACTATAAATATCCTTACATACCAGTAGGTTCTTCTAAATACCAGTGTGTTACCTTAAACACCATGTGAAGCATCATGGCAAGGCCGCTCTTGCCCGGATACTTTCCCGCCGTGTTCAAAGGTGACAGATCAAACAGTGTGGCACCTGTCTCGTGGCAGATCGCATGGACCAACAACTTCTTACCAACACCTTCCGGTCCAGCCAGTAGGATGGCCTTTATTAGAGGAGCTTTCTCATGAACCACCTGAGAGCCTGAAGACAACACATCTTATATTCAAACCACAAACAGTATTTATGGTTATATTTAGTTTAAAAATTAATTGAATAACTTTTATACCTAATGGTAAAACTGCATATAAGGATAAGAGTTGTCGCACATCTGACAGCGATGGCATGGGCTCAATGTCATTTTGCCTCAGTGTTGTCCCAAGGTAGCTATAGTCACCTAGGAACAGGAGGGACCAACGATTAGACCCAAAGTTTTTAATCTGCACTGCGAATCATTGGGAAAAATATAATCTATTTAATCTATTTATGAACCAAAATGATTACTGCATGTGTGTTCACTGGGATTATAGTCTTGGGGTAAGCACAAACCAGAAGAGGGCAGCACACCACTACATAATTTCCAGATAACGTGACAGACACAAAATGCTCAGCTGAGAGAATTCTGTTCTGTCACAACACACCGCACTCATTACAATAACATTAAAGGCTCACTTACAATTATAATCATTAGACAACAGAAAGAGTTCTGAAACATGGCACACCAGGCTACACAAATAATACATAGTATCTTACCCAAAAAATCCTGCAGCCTAACATTATCTGCCTTTTTCAACAAGCCCTGTTCCACCAGCTCCTGACACAGAGACTCAAGAGTCCTAGCAGATGCGAATAAATGATGTTAATGTTTTCAGCAGCATTTGCATTGACTAATATATCCACATCATGGAACTCAATTTTTGTACAGAAAGTTATGATTTTTTGTTAAACATGCGTTCTGTGTTAACCTACCTATCAGCTGTCAGATCTTTTTCCTTTTTCTTCTTCTTTCCACTCTTAGATGCTTTCTTTTTCTGTGTGGTAAAATAAATATTATGATTAGACAAATATAAAACATGAAAATCTGACTACGTTCTTTCACTTTAGTACCTTGGCATTTGCTTTGGTTTTACCGCCTTTTTCTTTATCCACGGCTGACTTCCATTCAGCCAGTTCTTGTCTCATCTGCTGATCTACCTGATACAAGCAGAACAGACCAATGAGCACAACTACATGTGGCACTATTATCACTTTTAAACACAATCTTTTGACCATACACAAAACATACTCCTTGCATACACCACCACCATGCAGTTTTATCAGCCTGTAAAAATAACAGCATTGGTCCAAATTCCCTGTTCCAGTAATAATAAATATGACTTTTGCTGTTAAATCAGAAATGTTCTTTATCATAGTAATACTTATTAAGTTATTTATATTCTTAAGTCAGCATCACCTGCACTCGAATCTCTGCCTCAATAACCTTCCTCTTTTCTTCCTTGATCAGCTCCACCTCGTACCTCTGGTTGAAGTTGGTGGACTCGTTGCGAGTTTGCCAAAAATCTGGGAATCATAATCATTCAGTTCAGGTTTTATCATGATTTAATAAAATGAAAAAATATTGTTTTACTATTTACTGAGTGACTATTTTGAATAGATTACTAACCACCAGATATATTCATCTTTCTAAACATACACATACCTACAAAGATTTTGTTTGCCATTTCCAAGTCTGACAGAAAAGCTGAAGGTAGCATCTTCAGCCCTGCCTCTTCCTCCTGTGGTTCACAATAGTTATCACTTAACATGTGTAATACATGTTAAGTGAACCAGCTAACAAGGGTTGGGCTGAATAAGGTTTAACAAGGGACACAAGACTAATAATACCTGTATTTACATAATGTTATATTACATAACACAAAATGAATGTAATACATTTATAATGCCTTACTTCTTCTACACCATTTCCCTTCTTTTCTTTCTTTTCCTCCTTCCCTTTTGGCTTGCTGTTTGATTCCTTCTCTTCCTTCGCAGCAATTTCTTCCTTTAGCTGAAAAAATACATAGAACATTCTGCTACTGCAAACTACAAAAATATATGCAATAACCAGACTTGTGGTGTACTTACTTGCTCAGGGTTCTTATCTGCAAAAATCAGAGCCGAGCCTCCGTCCTCTTCATCAGGGTAGTCTGGAAATGATCCGGTAGCATCACTAAATAAGGTAAAACAGAAACCACACAAGGGGTAAAACTGTTTCACTATATGTGTAAACTTTCACTTTCCACTATTACTATAAAATTCAGACCCCTCTGTGCCACCTTACCGGCAATCAATGAACCACTGTCGGATTTGCTCTTTCATTGTCTTGCTCATGTCATGACCCTCCACATCTCGAAGCTGGTTTGTGACAGCCACAATGCCCTTTTGATAATCTTCCTCATGTTCCTCCTGTTTAATCCGTGTGGAGACTTCACTGGCCTGGGCAGTGATTTCTGCAGGGCAAGGCACCCGGTATTTTGGATGCATGGCCTCGGATGGAAATGACCATAGCATACTGTATATGTTAAATACTGTATATGGTAAAACTTAGGAATAAAACACAATCAAGGAAAATCTAAAGTTCTACTTGATGATGAACCAAAACAAGGAAATTTGGCAGTACAGCTATGCAGCTACGCAGTTTCCCTTTTTAACAGATAGAAAGAATAAAATCTTGCACACTGGTTTCTTTAGAAATACTGTTTATTGGCTGTTTATCTACATATTAAGACAATTGTCAAACCATCCACCTGTCCATCAATTGCAAAACGACCATTTTACTCACCATTCCCAAAAAAATCATTTCTTCATCCCGCGCAATCTTTGCCCTCTTCCTCTGAATGTAGCCCCTCCACACCTGCAAATCATAATCAGGTAAATCTTTCACATTGAAAAATGACAAAAGCCAAACAAAGGCATGCAGTACTATACTGATGACAGACAACCTTCTGAATGCAGACTGCAGCCATCTCAGGGCCAACTGTTCCAGGGTCCTTCCTGCTGTACATTCTTGCCATATTTATGCTTGCTTCATTCAATTTTGCCCTGAGCCGCCCCTGGCGGGCCCTCTCCCCTACTTGGATGATCTTAATGGCCTCCTCTTGACTCATGTCCTTGACCATTAGTGGCTGGGTCAAACCAAGCAGAAAAATTTATATTTGATTCATTAAAAATAACAAGTAACAAAATGATTATTTTTGCATTCCTGAAGCTTCAAATTATTAATTCCTAAACATACAGTGCCTATAAAAGTATTCAGTACCCATAGTTTTCACCTTTTTTACGACACTGAATCATGGTTGATTTATCTTGGCTTTTCTAAGTGATTACCCCTTATAAAGTAACTTACATAAAAACAATTATGTGGAGTATTTTTTGGGAAGTCACACAATTAGTTAAATAAAGTTCGCCTGAGTGCAGTGAATGTGTGTATCGAGAAGGTCCAATTACAGGTGAATCAGTATCCTGAACAAAAACTACATTTTCACCTGATGTAGGCAGCCTGTCATATTTCTCCAGGAAATATTTAGTGTCTTGGAAATGTCCTCTGAGTCTTTGATGAGTTGCTTGGAGTGTTCTTTTGTCTTCTTGGTGTTTTTTTTTTTTTTTTTTCCTGAATAATGATTCACCAATA
>OMLM01008799.1:0-25286 GCA_900302695.1 Helostoma temminkii
TCAAACCCTGGGAACCTGATCTTATACAGACACAGACAAAGTTGTTGGTACCCTTCTATTAGATAGAAAAAAAATTCACAATAGTCCCTGAAATAACATGCCTAAGAACAAAACACTTAACTATTCTGAAGTGGTCTTCAGTGAGCCCTGATCTGAATCCTATTTAACACCCGTGGAAAGAAACATGTAGTCTGGAGAAGGCATCTTCAAATCTGAGACAGCTGGAGCAGTTTGGAGTGGGCCAAAATACCTGTTTCACCCAGTTTCATTAGTTATTTTTTTTATTCTTCCGTTGAACCACAGTTGATTAGTTAATTTTCAGTAATTTTTATATTTATTATTACTTTTGTCAGTTTCACATTGTGTCAGTGGGCTTCATTAACAGAAGGGGACCAACAATTTTGTTCCTTGTCTGTATAGCCCGCCCCCTCCATTTTTCACCTGAAGAACATATTCATGGAAAGTGTGAAGCTACACCAACCTGGAGGTTAAATTTGTGATCTCTAACCAACTTTTCTCAGATTGATAAAGCTTCTTGGATAAGTAGTGGCATGTTTCAAACTAACAGAAAGAAGCCCAGTCGCCAACTCAAGTTCGAACTATCTGTAATTTGAGACTCTTCCAGACATAGTTGACAAATGTTTGTCTTTTTTTTCTTTTACTTAAATCTGAAGAATCTGGCTGTTACCAGTTTGCAGTCCTAAGTGTTTGCTTGTAAGAGACAAAAAAGAGGGATCTCAAAGAGAAGGGGTTAAAATGCCACCATATAGGGGTCAGCAAGGTGTGTGCAAAATACACTTTGTAATTGCCATTTTGCACTAGAGCACAGATATTGTGCAGGAGTGATAAAATACTAAAAAGAAAAAAAAAACATTAAATTTAAGGTCAGACTTATATGTATAATAAGGTGACCAATGAAGGACACATTTATAAAAAGGTGCATTGAATGGCATGTAAGGTGGCCATGAATCACTAGGGCTATGTACAGTGTGTTGTTAACAAAATGACCTGTCTTGGAGGTAAGGCAGGAACAACACGTTCACAGGAATTCAATATACTTCTATATCATTCCTTTCCTTTAGAAGAAAAAAATGTGTTTGTCTGCAACTGTATAGCTACAAAGCATTATTCTTGTACAATGCTGTTTGTGAATTGATGGTTTCTTCTTTTATACTAAATGGAATTATATGCTTCTCAGTTCTACCACTGAGTAGCTTTCACAGTAGCAAGGAATATACAAAAAATACTGCTTGTTTTTGTGCCAAGGCATTGATTACCATGCTTGGCCTTGGTAGCATATCCTTATTAATGGACCGGCATTGCGAAGTCATTTAATGCAGAAATTACTTCGCATTTCTGCAGAGCAATTTCAAAAGTAAAATGCAGAGTGGAGGTTGGTGCCTCTGAGGGATAGAAGATGGAGCTGAGACTGAGCCCAGGCTTAAGAGGATATGTCTGCCATGTTGTGTGTGATTAACAGCAGCAGAGGTCTGCTCATCAAGAGGTAATAAAACATGTGGACATAAGTCAAACCATCCTATGGTGCTGGCAGCCTTCAAGCACAAGCTTCTCCAAGGCAAGCAAACCAAAAAGATCCCCATCCTCTAGTTTCTGATTGCACTCCTGTTGATCTTTAACAAACAGATTGGCCATAAAGAAAAATTACATTTTATGCCAAACATAATTGAAAATGTCATCTATAATTTTTTCAGTATGCATATGTCAAATTGCACATGATGTCTGGCATGTGACAATTTAAGCTGTTGCACTCTACATAACTGAGGCTCCAAACTAAATGTTTTGTTACATTTTTCTTACAATGACGGACCCAAATACAGACCAGAGCCAAGGACGTTGTGATACATGTAAGTGTATTTTATTTTAAATAGAGACACAGCTAGGGGAACACAAGGCAAGCAGACATCACTCCAAACTGAAGGCAAATTAGGGAAAAACTAAATAAACACTTTAAACAATTTAATGATGTACCTGTTCAATCCTCATTAATTTGGGCAATTAATCAAATTAATTAGATATTATAGCATTTGTTAGTAAAGTTAAATGTGATTACAAAATAAAATACACCTTTCAAAATTGCTTTTCCAAAAATCAAAAACAACAGTTGGTTGGTGCCCTTCCATTAAAGAAAGAGAAACTCACAATAGTCACTGAAATAATGTAAAACTGACAAAAGTAATCAGTTTGTACTGAAGATGTTTTACCTCTTATACCTATTTGTTAGAATATGGACCTATATGCCTTTTTCTTATTTGTTAGAATATGGACCTATATGCCTTTTTCTGTTCTGTTCTGTTTTTCTGTTAAATCTGCTCTCAGTTCAGAAGGAAAGGAAAGAACCACATCCAGGAAATAACCCCACCAAACAAATTACAAAAAATACAAAATAACACCAATACAATAATACTCAATAAGAACAAAAGAAAACTAAGAATGGATGAAAATGTTATGGGTGGAATGTAGTGCCATAACAGTGAAGCCATAACCGATGACATAATAAAGATGATGTTACTGATATTTAGCTGTAGATGGCTGTGCCCACACCAGTCTACAAAGCTGTCCACCACTGTCTAGTATATATACATGTATACTGTATAATATGACAAAACATGTCTATCTAATAGAAAAAAAATATGTTGAAAGCAATAAAAAAAAAACAATGATGACTTGAAGTGGGGAGGACTTGAAGTGACTTGGACTTTTAGTTGAGGACCACTCCCCTCTCATCTCATATCATCTTCTTTACAGATAAGTCACAAATCGACATGTTGGAAGCATCTTAAAGACTTAAAATTCAGTCATAGGAAATTTCTCTTTGGCCCTAAAACCAGCTGCCTCCAAGAACTTAATAAGTGAGCGCATGAGTGTATGTAACTAAAAAAAAAGCAAAGACATTACTCAGCTCAGAGCTTTAAAGATTAACAAACAGCTGGATCCCCTGGTTTTCTTTGAGATGGACCACACCAGCAAACAATTCAATGTACCTGTAACATGGTCTATTTTATTGTATTTTATTGTACTAGGGCTTTCTGTTCTGTTTAACATAAATACTAAATACTGTGTAACTTTCTACATTACAATGATTCTACAATGATAATGAAGGTTGACTACTTTGTTGTAGGTGTTTGCTGTACAAATGTATTTGCTTTCTGCTCCTAATGAAGCTCCAGGCAGATTGCTGCTTGCTGACCTCTGTGTTAATAGTTTATTTAGATCCAGATGAAAGTGTGAAATATTGATGTCACCACCAACCATCTAAGTTTTACCAGATGCACCAAAATAGCACGACATAACAATGTGTGAACTAGATATTAGATAACTGGATAGTATATGACAGAAGGTCTGGTACACTTCACTTTGAAATAATTTGTTTAAGCCTATTTTCTCTCTTTAAAGCCTGTGTGTAAAACTGCCAACACTGCAATAATTTACTCCACTGGTATTGAATTGTGATTCTCATTACAGACCATGGTTGTCGATTCTTTAAAGCAAATTTCACTATCTCCATATGAGTTTCCTCCTGAGGTACTGAAGTGCAGTCTTGCATATTGTTACAACAGTTTTTCATGTGCCATTTTACCAATCCATGCATATTGGCTGATATTTTTGTAGGCATTAATAGACATTTGCATTTGTTCTGCAAGTTATAAATATTTCTGCAAATACCACAATGTTCAGTTGCGATAGTAACAGTTCATCCTGACAGTGGTGAAAATCACTCCTTTGCCAGACCCAGCTCTGTGCTCCGAGCTCCTGAAAAATATAGAAATATATGTTTTCATTTTTCACCATTAAAATATATCACATTGATTTTTTTGTGCCCCTCAAAATGTTGGAATAAATTCACCTTCTCATAGTTGACCTATATTGACACTTTTGGCCTTTTTGCAAATCCAACTCAATTTGTATAATTGTTTGTAGCATATAAAAGTGTCATTCATCCAAGGAATCTTTCTGAATGTTGGAAGTAGTCAACCTATTTTTGAAAAAGACTTTACAGCAACACTTTAAAACCTTTAATATATCAACGATAATCTATTTGAAATATAAGTGTCTGTGTTGAGAAAGAATAGATAACTTTGCTGCAGTTAATTAAACTTCGATTAATTGCAGTTCAAATGAAAAAAAATAAAATAGCATAGTCAGATTTCAGTGTCAGTGAAAGTGTGGATTATTTCTTTTTTTATTAATAAAATAATACCTTAAATGATTTTTTGCAGATCCTTTTCTTTTAACAAATAAACATATTTTAACCCAGTTCTGTCATAAAGCCCAGTCCAGACAAAAACCTCACACTGCCAAAGCATTTAGACTGAGAACCACTTCATTTCACATGCGTGGTGTAGGCACCTGCTGTTCAAAAGACTTTAAAGGAGGCAAGCATTCTGTACATAATGAGAGCACACCAAATGTGTGCAAAGGCTTTTATAATAAAAAGTCACACAGATTGATATGTGTTCTTTCATCCAATAGACTGTAATGGAATGCTGTCAGAATAAGTTCATGTCAGTCTGTCACTCCAGGCTCTGCTCAAAGTGATTGGGCTTAAAGAGGACAATAATCAGGTAAGAGATAAATATAAATAAATCATATAAATGTATATTCTTCACTCTGTCAACATACATTTGGCTTAGTAGGTGATGTGTTACAATTTCTTCTACCCTCCCAACATAAAGGCTGGTGGTCTATTGAAAGGTGAAAGTTGCTTGAAAATGAGCTTGTTTCAGAAAAGCATATGTTCATATAAAGTATTTACTTCTTTGTTGTCTGGTAATCATTTCTGTAACCATAATTTGTTTGAACTTTACCAAAACTTGAGTGTAAGATCCTAGTGAGAATAATATTTAAGAGTGCTCACACTTTCCACATTTCACACACAAATTATACATCTCAATGTTGCTACAAGTCTCATCTCAATATAGTGTATATGCGTATGAAAAAAACTAACCCAGAGGGGTTTTAGAGCTTTAATGCTTTATTGATGGTTAGAGGACTGTCAGAGTCTCATAAAACGTCAATTAAAGTCTGAACATTTTTTTTTACCTTCTTAAAGAATATGAAAAACTTTAACTACATACAGCTACTTCATGTTGCCACACACTGTGTTATATTATTTTAGCATTTTCTAAATTAGGGCTTTATTTCTTTTTCTTTCTCAAACTTTCTCCTTTTAAAGACCACCCATCCCACACACGCATGGCATACAATAAAACTAATTAGACCTTTCCTCAGAAAAAGCATGTACAGGTCAGCTTGCCTGTGAGGCATGTCAGGTCACTAGTTAGTGCTGGCGTATCATTTTAAAAATTGTCCCTGCTTGGTCTTTAGTATGCCCGACTTTTCTGTTGATTAAGGATGTTTCTGATATCACTACTTGCCAAAGCTCCATCGAGATAATTGAGGCTGGTTGATATGATGCATTCAGAAGACTTTCCAGCTCACACAGGTGTGTGGCTAATTAGACCTATCCTCAGAAAGTCTTAAAATTGTGCAAAACAATTTCCTTGGCAGATGCTGTGCCCCAGTTGTTAGATCAGCTGCCACCTCATAAAAGATCCAAGGCTAAAACTGTGACGAATGGCATATTGGTTGCTTAACTCAATAGTAGCACTACCCTTTCCACAATACTGCCCATAGAATTAGAACATTTAGGCAAAATTGTTGGACATTTAGATGGTTGCATTTATACTAAAGATTTGCAAAATGTGGAATAATTATTGTATTTTCTAAGAGCAGGCCTGGTATTTTCTGACCTCCCTATTGTCAAAACATGCATCTTTACCATCTAAAACTATATCTGCAAAACTGATAATAGAAAAAGAAACAGCTTTTAAGGGATGGTTAAACATTTTTTAAATTTCCTTAATTAAGATTATGAGCAAATTAAGGTCATGTTTAAATTATTAATAAAGTTATCAACGCTTCCTATGAGCTGGGATATAACCCTTTGGTATCAGTCAGTAATGTGAATGTCCATCCACCATCTCATCTTGTACCCCAACACGAATCACAACATAATTTCTGTTTGGCATATAATGTTGTAACACACAACACCTCCATTACGTTTTTACTGTAATTCTATTTTAGAGCTTTTGTTTTATATTGAGTCATACCTATTATTTGTCCACCCCCTCTAATTTTATGTTTAGCACATGATGTTCTGATATTAGACCTACTGTATCTGCCTATTCCGCCAGCTGCCTCTAGCAAACATGAGGCAGTAAGTGATTTGCTTAAGAGCTGAAGCAGAATGTGCTAACTGCTGTGAAAATGAATGCAAACAGTCTCCCAGATGTAATGCATCTCAGTGGCTGCTCCCTAAAAGACCTCCTAAATGATGGAGCCTTTTAGTGAAATCAGATTTAGTTCTAATTAGATGACAGCTCCAGTGTGTGGAGTCCCTCGGGACTGAGATACATACATGATGTGGATAAAATAACAAGTGAGCATAACGTAATAACCATGCAATAACACCATAACAAATACAAACTACTATGAAGCTTAAAATATTCAACTTATTGTTGAAACTTGATTCAGCACAGGTAACATATGAGGCAGCAATTTGTGGCTTTGTTAAGCAAATACATAAGTGTTCGTCTGGGTCTAATTTTCAGCTCTGTTTATGTCTGCCAGTATAATACTGGTTAATTTATTACTTTACACATATAAATATTTAGTGGGTGAAACCAAAAGTCCAACAATGTAATTAATTAATGTGTAATTACATGTTTTTCTTATGTGTAAGGCCAAAATACCTATTGTAACTCAAAATGGTATATACTGTAGTGCAGCACCTTGTTAGTCAACATCAAAACATCACATGATGTTATTTTGCATCATTTAATGTGGATAAAATGTTGTATTTAAGGTAATTATAGGACAATGTATAAATAAATAAAAACCAAATAGATGTTTACCCAATTAGCCAGACAAGAATCACCCTTTTCACAGTCAGAATAGTGAAACCTCTTAATTACCCTCAGCTCAGATGGACTGGATGAGTAAAATGGAAACATTAATAGGAGCCTCTGCTCTCACTCAGAGCAGAAAGCACTGGAACCCTTTAAAGGGTCTCTATCTGAGGAATGTCCTGCTGGTTTCCCAGAAGGAAGATTCAGGCTATATAGCCTGTCAGGAGCTTCAAACAAGAGCAAAGACAGAAGCAGTATAGGGCTAGTGGCACACCATGATATCTCTTCTGAACACACAGCACAAGAAATAAAAAAAAATACACTCTTGGGGTAATGTGTTGCTCTTCAGTAGGGAGCTGCGGTGTTAGATAACACCTCACTTTTCACACAGGTACAAAACAGATGAGGCATCGTTAAGACCTGTCACTAATTTGTTTTTGTCAGCATAAAATAAAGGTGATGTGGGGATAGCTAACCCATTTAGCTGTCTTAAAAATGAAGGGGGGATTTATTCATTCTCCCTCAAGCACTGCTTAGGGAATCTAGGCAATATTTGATAATGGCATAGCTGGAGTTCTTGTCAAGATATGTAATCAATTCAGCATTTTCATCCCAGGGATATGTTGACCCATATTTGTGCATAGTCGTATGGCATAAAACAAACACCTCTGCAGGGAAGAAGAGGGGAAAATAGAATGAATACAATAAAATTTTAGAGAGAAACTAAAGTACACATTTACTCTCAGTACTATATCCTCAACAGCCTGTAATAATGCACTTCAAGTATACTAGCAGCAACATTTTAAAACCCATAGTAAAATGAAGAAAGCTCTTATTCTGTTTGGCTTTCTAACATGGTTGGCTTGGCATAAGGAGGAGGAGGAAGGGCATCTGACTGGGCACTGTTGCAGTCCATCGACTGTTTTCTTCAGAGGGAAAGGTCAGAGGATACAGTACGACGGGACACCTGCTGTAAGTAATCATTAATAAGCCTGCTGTCCTGTCAGCAGCCCCTGGCTTTACCAGATGTGTGCTACTGAAAAAAGGGAAAAGTGGCAGGAGTGTCCACAAATCATTATAATACACTAGGGCTGTCTTAACAGCAATACTGAAGTGCAATTTAGGATAGGACCTGTTTTACTGAGAAACTGGATACCAAAGAACTTCTGCAGGAATGTCTCTAATTTAAAGGTTACCAAGACGACTATCTGACACACAGTGGATGTACCAAGAACAACCATTAATATTTCTGTTGCAGGTCTAAGACAGGGCATGCAGCTGGAATGGTTAAAACATAACTACTGTTATGCAGTATGTATGATGTATAATATGTGTATAAATTATGTAAATCTGAAACACACATTTTTGGTGTTTGACAGCTTTACATAAGGGATACAGAGTGTCAGTATTATATCCATAATTCAGTTTTTGGCCCTGTCTAACATTTTCTTTACTGTTTTCTCGTCTGTGCACGTCATAGTTCAGTTGCAACTTCATGCAAATAAGTCTCCTGTCCTGCAAAGGAGAAAAGGTGGGAAACCAAATTGGATCGAATGTAATTCAGTTCACCAAGCAGGGAATGAATCGATAATGCTGAGAAATGGCTTTCGAAGGACTGAATATCCAGCTCGGGTAAGAGGTTTTTTCTGTTTACAGCACAACCAAGGGAAGCATGCTTATGTCTTTTACGACAGGTTAATCAAGACTCACAGTACCTGCTGCTTTATTCCTGACATCTCTTCTTGTGATGTTGGCCATACAGCACTTCAGAAAATGTCTTTCCTGTTTGCATTCTCAAGTGTGATAGGTTGGCTTGAATGGTTTTCCATTGACTCTAGATTTGCATTCTCATCTGTGTGTAATGCATTCACTGAATATAGCTGAGCAAACAAATTGGTATAGTTTGTATTTACTCTCAGGCACATCAAGCCCCTACAAGCAGCAGTGTTTGCGTACTTGGTTGACTTATGTAGAATCCTGTACATGCACTCAAAATGAAACTTTACTGAAGCCTTGTTTTCTCTGTTGCTTCACTTTTGTTAGTAGACACATTATTACAAATGCTATAGAGGTCACACTGCATTACGAAGACTTAATCCCTTTTTTCTGTTCTACATATTTCCTGCAATTAAATACTGACAAATAACTGAAAACTGTTGTTTTTTTATCAATATATCAATAAATAGCTAAGAGAACACAATTTCCTGGTTCTAATTAATTAATCTTTTGTGTAATTATGCAGTATTTAGTGTGTAAAAAATGCTACTGTCAGGGGGGCTACAGGCACTCTGGTAACTGATTTGGCATTTTCATTCATGGAATTGATGCTTTACGATGAGGAATCCTAAAAATGTTTTGTCTGGGGTGCCAGTGTAAGACCAAGATATACCGAGTGAGAGTACACCCCTTGTGCAAGCTAAGCAACTGCTGCTGGAGAGACTGCAAAAGTCCACTTTGAGATACTATTGTAGAAACTACAGGAAGTTGTTACAGAAAAAAGATGTCTGTGCTACGGTAATGTTTGCTTGGATTTTGGGCTTTACAAATGCATATCTGAATGCATGGAGCACTCAATGATTCAGCAGGGGTGGTTCCTGGCCCAGCAGAAAATCCTGGGAAATCTTAATGTCTTAAAGGCCTTTAAAGCACAGATTTACCAAACTTTAGTAGAGTGCAGCACTTTCTGTAATTTTTAGGTCACTTCATTCATTTGCTTTCCTTTTAGGAAATAGCTTGTGACAACTAAAATGTGCTGTTTGTGCACTATTTTCATAAATACTGAGGTACAGGGTAGTGTTAAAGCCATATGAGGCTCAAGATTACTTTAACATTCCAACAAAGGAAAAACCAGAGAAAATTAATGCAGAAACTAAATGAATGCAGACACATCTGTACAGATTATGAGGAATTGCTGAATGATTTATGTATGTAAATGATCCTATCCATTACTTCACATATTCATGCTATGGCTTGCTATGCAAGATTTTGGACCATTTAATAGAATTGGAGACTCTACATCAAAAGGGAAAACTAAAACTGCCCAATGTGACCTTTATTTAAATTTATATTAATTTGTATTGAAACATTTTTCACATCACCCGTTTGTATCATGAAATGTGATAAACCCCAAACTGCAATGTTTTCTGAGTGCTTGGGCTACCATGTCAGCCACTGGCATCACACCTTTGAAGTACGCTTAAAACATGTGTCTTGCAGGATCCGATGTCAAATGAAGCAGTAACAGAACCTATTCACTGTGAAAGGCAGGTGTATCTAGAAGGTAGGTATGAACATATGTCTTCAGGTTGAACCTTTGTCTCATTGCATAGTGGAAACTCCTGTGCAGACTCTATAATTTGCCAGCTCCGAGGCAAAAGTGTGGATCCATTAGCGGACCATTAGCATTTTGTTTCAACAGTTCCTGGCTGTATTTCTGCTTAATTCAGGCTAGAAGTGAAAGGGGGAAGCAGGAGCTGAAAGGAGAAAAACAGTCACGAGTAAGGGGAATGGGGGGGATAGGGAAACACAAAAATTAGGTTTTCATCTCATGACAGCCATAGCTCAAAGAAAGAGAATGCAAGGTGAAAGCAAAGCTGAGGGAAAGGGAGAGCTAAAAGATGCAAAGTGAGGGTTAGTAAGATATGGAATATTGCTATAGGGATAGAAAGAGAGCGAGAGAGAGAGAGAGAGAGGTAGTACAAGGTGCTGCAAGAAGGGAAGAGAAGCAGGGCAGAGTGACATAAAGACAAGAAGACATCAAAGTATATGAACAGCTGGAGAAGAAGGTAGCTACAACCTCATACACATTAAGAATGACGAGTGGAGGCGAGGTGTAATTAAAGTTCCATTAAGTGATGTTCACATTAAATAAATGTCAGTAAATGTCTGTGTAATTAAACTGTCTGCGTAATACGAAAAGGTTGCATGTAGGCAACAGCAAAATCTAAGTGTATGCTACCTGCCCTGCAGTACAAAATGGCAGGCAAAGAAAGCTAAACAGTCAGAGATTTTTCCTATCAGCTGTCAGTCCTAACCAGAGCTTGTGTATGTTGTTGTTTTTGATCGTGTAATATGTTTTTTTATCCTTGTCATGTGATGTCATGTGGACAGGATAAACTTAACCTAAAATAAGTTGCTATGATAATTTTGACCTCTAGAGGTCAAATCTTGATATATATGAACTAGAAAAATATTATACAGTACAAGATAAACTGTTTTAAATCTCTCTGAACAATGACTGGTCTCTAAATCTGATTTTGTAATGAGTTTAATGCAGCTTTAAGAGTTAAACCTGATTAATCTATCAGTGTGGCAGACATCTCTATTGGCACTTAAAAGCACTTATGACAGTCATAAAGACAGATGTAACCAGTGACTCAAGTCACCATATACATGGCAAGCTGTGTTGCCCAGAGCAACGCTGTCTGCTGTTCTTCTCTTTACCCATTGAGAGGCATCCATGACAAACAAGCATGTCCTGCAGCATGGTTAGGACTGGCTAGCTGCCCTGCTTTCATGTATGCAAGCTCAAAGCTGAGGGAAAACAGGGGTGCATAAAAAAGTTAGAGTGGGCAGCCAACTAAGATAGATAGAAAACAAAACAGAAAGAAACAAAGTGGGGGTGAGAGCTTGAAAACAAACAACACTCACATTCACTAGATCCCTAGCACTCACAAAACAGCGGATTGGAATTTAATGGGTTGGTCATACACACTTAATCTGATGCAGCATTGGCAATGGCCACCAGAGAGTCTGAGTTCAATTAGAACTGGTTATGGGGAACTGATTTTCTGATAGATGGCTGCTTACTAAGGGCCCCATACCGACTGAATAAGAAACCCAGGGCAGTGTCTGTGGATGTTACATCAATGCTCCTCACGTAACATGCAGAAAATAGGGGGTGATTGCTTGGGGGGGGTAAATATACTGACGTACAGTTCACTGAGTGTACAAAGCGCACAAAGAATGCACAATACAAACATAGGTGCACAGGAAGTCCGTTATCAATTATTATGAAGGCTTGAGAAACTTGAATAAATGGTATAGTTAAACATAGCACTTTTTTTCTGCAGAACGTCTCTTGTTTAGTGCTGCAAATTTTAGATGTGGACACATATCCACCAATATTTAGCATATTCGGCATATACAAGCCAGGATTGTGTAACCTAATACAAAACCTCAGTTTCTTGTTTCCGTATAGTTGATGGTTAATTTTGTGCCTCATCAGCTGTAATATCTAAACTCTTTTCAGATTTATTTTCTTCTCTCTTTCTAGATTTGCCGACACATAGAAGATTGTCTCCCATTGTGTTTACAGACAGAAAACAGTACTGAAATGAAGAGCTGAGGAGGAGTTGTTCTCAACCTGTCAGAAAAAGCAGGTGTGTTCAAAGCCCTGGATTTTAATTTAGTTGTAATGTTTTGGTCAGCAGAACAGTTGTCATCGTGATCAGTGCTTTGAATACCAGTGTTTTACAATGCGGACTGTTGACAGATTAATTCAGCATCATTGTTGGGATTTACAGTGCATTTCTATTTTATGTGTTTTCAGATACAGTAATCACAGAGTGCTTCCACACCTCCAGGCTTTAGTCTGCTTAAATCAAACTCAAGTTTGTTTTCCCTCTTGGTGCGGTTTGCCTACAAACTCATAACATGTCACCCACAGTTGTTGCATATACAAACAGTATTTTATCCTGTATTGATACGGTTTTATATGAGTGAAACTTGTGTCAATAGTGCATCATGCTGACAAATGGATAGTCAACTAGAAGAGACTTGCCGACAAGAATATGGGATGAACATGATTTATTAATAAGTCTTGGCGCAGATTTATGATTGTGATGAGTCTTGAGCCCTCTGGTGGTAGGTGGAGTTGGGGTGGTGGTGGGTGCCTGGGTGGTGAACAGCAAAGAAAATAAGTAAAAGGACCGAATATCAAGGGAAGATTAATTAGAATATGTGCAGTTATTGGATGAATTGGATGGTAGAAGAATGTGGGAGGCTGGGACAGAGACGTGTCAATGAATCTGGCTCAGTTGCATCACTGAACTACAGTGAGTTCATATTTTCTTCCACTACAAAAGGACCCCCATTGTGGACAGTGACAATTTAATAAATTATTGGCATATGGTAGGTTGGTTTAGCATTGACACTACTACATCATTCCATCTGTCACATTAACTTGCATTGATGCATATTTCTTAGCTGCATTAAAAGAAAATGTTGGAATGGGGCAACTTTGATGACCTTTAATGATGTATTTGGCTGTGAAGTCAGCGCACCGCTTGACTTTTGAAATGTGTATGTACAGCATATGGGGAGCAGAATTTTTCTGGCTCAGAATGAAGCAACAGCTGGGCTCATCTTGGAGAGGGCTGAATTACTTGCACTTTGATTGACTGTGTGATTGACAGACAGGTACAGTATGCTTGATGTTATAGTAGACTAGACAGTTTTTACATTCATATAAACGATGTTAGTTAGTTAGTCGTGTAGAACAGCTCACATTCTGTAGGCATAAATGTTGTGGGGCTATTTTATTCTATGGAGCAGATGCTTTCACTCATATAATTGGACTCATCACTTGTTTTGAGTTGTGCCTCCGCACAGGATCTGTGCCACTCTTTTAATAACGTGTTGCTTGACATCAGGTTACCAACAGCAGCAACATTTTTTCTGCATCACTAAAATAAGTACTTATGTTGTTTAAATGGATTATTATTTGGGGTTGTCAGTTTATGCAGTTCCGAACACAGAATTTGTAATGGTCATATTGAATTATAGTAAAACCACACATAAACCTCATAATGCAGCATTTTGGCTTGTCACACAGAAATGTATTTTATAATTAGTAATTTTATAAGACAAGTATACTATTAGTACTGTCACCTATTTTTATTTATTTTTTATTACATGTTTGTCAGTGACATGAAATAAATAAATAAAACCTCAAGAACTCTATGAAAAAGCTTTGTACAGTATAAGCTGCAATGCATCCGTTTGCATTAAAGGTTTTATTTAAAATGTTTTGATATGCTTCATGAAGCTATTGACGCACCATGACATTCCTTCTATGCTCCAGATTTTTTTGCATTATATTCACTTTGAATCTGCGTGGGCTGACTTACCAATCTGGTGGGTAGAAAATCATTAAAGTGACCAGTGAATAATGGATTTTAGAATATTCAGGCCTATGAAACACCTCTTGTGCCCTTTAAATTTTTGGCAACAAAGGCTGTGTTTCACAGCTGCCTATGGATGGGCCTCTTAAAGAGGCTTGTTGACTCTTTTTGATGTATTCAGTCTCAAAATGTGAAATGCGAAAGATGTAACACCAGAATAAACAAGGTCTCAAAGCAAAATATTGCTGGGTCTGTCCTGTTAAGTTTGTCCAAGCCTTGAGCAAACAATACTTTTCTCTCACCTCAGTTAACTGCAACATGTCATTGATTTAGCAGTTTCTGTAGGTGGCATCTGGTGTTCAGCGTAGGCCAAGATATGTTGGCAAACGTAGTACCTCAACATTCTTAGCACACTGGCTCATAAATGCTTCCACTGGCTGGGAAAATGAGTAGTGGAAGTGACTGAGTAACAGTGTTTCAACCTTGCTGTTTCCTGTTGTGTGTTCTACCAGTACTCATAATAACAATATAGTAGGTGCCTATTTTTGACACATCAGGATGATTTACCTATTTACTTTAAATGGTCCTGCTGAGCAACATATGTTTTTAGCATGTTCCCCCTATTCTGCATCTTTGTATAATGACTCTTATAGGTTGAAAAAATAGTACAGTGAAGCAGCTACAGTCAGTAAGTTTATTTTAATCCTCGCAACCTGTTGGTGAAATTAATCTGTTCAATGGTTCATTAATTAGTGAGTTACAAATGAAGCTCAGACACTAAATCGTGTGTACAGCCCCCGAACACATAGTGGCAAATATTCACGCAGTAAGTGCTACAGTTATGCATTAAAATTGCATTTCCTGTGGACCTTTACATCACAGAAGGACTTCCACAGCAAATTAGTAATTCAAACAACCGTGTCGAAAACTGTCACTCCTTCAAAGAACAGCCAGATGGTGAATATCCGAGCTGACGGCCAGGGAGTGTGTCTTCTACACCAAAATGATTCAAACAAGGACACAGAATGAAAAGCAAGAAACAAAACAAAACAGAGTCTTGTTTTAGCTGAAATAACATAGATTGCTACCCCTTAAATAAATGAGAAAATATCAGTGCTGCTGAATTACATAATTAGAATTACAACAGCACATGGCAGTATAAAGCAGAAGGCCACGGCTTTGACCACCATGGTTCACCTCTAATAGAGGTTTGCAATCACAAAAAGGTCATTCCATTGTGTCCTGGCAAGGCAGAAGCTCTTTGAAGGGAGCAATTACAGCATTCACTGCTGCCAGGGCCCTGACTTATTTCTCTTCAGAGAATGCACTGTACACATAGTGCATTTTGCTTTTGTCCTATTTACCATCATTCTGTCTCCACATGCTGTTCTGCGCTCTTGTTATGACTGCTGTGGCTTCCCGTACAAAGACCTAATTACAGTAATGGCAAGGGAAAAACAGATAAACAAGCAAGCAGATGAACTGGAGGCCATGAAGGCAGTTTGATAATATGTAAACCTCCCACGCTCCTTGCATAAAATCCACCCCAACCAGCCAGTTAGCTAGTCAGAAAGACCAGCTACAAGGCTACACCAAAGCAGGTTACAAATAATTATTAATATGATGCAGGTCTGTGTAATTATTCAGGAGATGTCCAGTGGTCTCATAAAACATGCCATTAAAATTAAATAAAAAATAATTCAAATATATCTCTGAATTATAATTTGAATTAGTGTTTTAACTTCTGCATGGTTGTGTATGTGAGGTGTGGATATATTCAAAGCATGTGCAGGGAGAGCTGCTCCAGGCGCTATAGCAGAACAGGGAATGGGTGACTAATGAGAACTTGTTTTACCATCCTTGCCTCGACTCTCTCAGTGTAGTGCTTAATCGTGACTGTGCATCGGGTCCATCGTTTAACCGTGGGTTTCTGTCTTCACAATAAAATGCTTGATGCAGTTGTTGAAAGATGGCAGAGATCTAGGAATCTGTTGTTGTCCTTGATACCACATAGTCCAGGATTATTGATCCAAGAAAAAACACTCAATCATGACTGTGCCTTCTGCAGAGCAAGCAAAAATCCCTTGCCTGAAATGAGGAGTTCCAATAAGCTGGTTTCCAAACACAAACACGCATTTAATTTACACAGGAAAATATACATACTGTATGTGTGCGTGTATTTATACTGAGATATTTGATTTATTTATCATTAGGCCATTTGCGTGTGTTTCCTTTGTCACTAGGCAAAAATGCTGCAATAAATGAATGTGAGTAAAATCAAAATCCATTCTTATAAATCATTTAAAACAATTTGATCTTCTTAGACCATTGTCTCACAGCACAGAATATTTATGTTACACTATGTTACACAATGTTTATATGAGCTGTACCTGTGTAAGCAACAGAGACTAGAAATAAGCATATGAATGATTTTGTTATTCTGTGCTCGGTTTGAGATAGAATAATTGTTCAGGTCTGGTATTTCCTGGGACAGGCTTAGTTCCTGTGAATCCTTTGTAATCATGAAAAAGAAATACACTGTCTGGTTACTTTTACTGACCAATAATTGTGTGTGTGCAACCAAGTTAAAAATGTCAGAGTCAAAGTTCTCAGTCTAAAGTGTAAAAGAAAGAGAATAAAGTAAAAATCACAATGGGAAGAGGAGAGAGGCAATTAAGTAAAAAACTCAATTGCACAAAGGTACAAAGAAATTGTGACTGTAAAAAAGTAAAACTTAAATGAGAGAAGGCCTGTTTGGACTGAAATGATCAAAGTAAGAACAGGCTTGTATGCCATTTGTCTAAACTAGATCCAAAGACAAAGATCGAGAATTTTATCACGGATGACGTCCACTCCAGTGATATCACACAGGCTAGCTAAAATTTGGAAAATTTGTTATATGCTCAGTGAGCTTTCCAGCCAAATTGGTTTCTCAGCCCCTTCAAAGATACTGTTTTACTGGTGACGGAGGCTGCAGCTCCAGGTTCTGCTACATGGTTAGTGCAACATGCAAGAAGACAACAAATGAATGAGACATTTCAGGATATTCAGCTGTCCAGAATAAAGTACAAAATCACCATTATTTACTAAGAAATTAAAAAAACTAAAAAGCACATCATTATCTCTGAATGTAACAAGTTGCTACTTAAAGTACCTTAACTTAATGAATGAATGAATGAACTAGCTTAATTAATGAAATAAAATTTTATACTACTACATGTGTTACCAAAGTGAAATACTACTCCCAACACTGAGTAGTATAAACAACAGTAAAAGTGCAGAGGGCAGTTTTTATTTTTACTGACTGAGCTCAGTGTCACGCTTGGTAGGTCAACAGCAGGAGTGAATTTGTGTAGTGCACTCTGAACCATTTTGGTTACATTTGATTCTACAGGTAAACATATGGAGAAAGTCCTTTAATCAGGTTGGAATTAATTAACCTGAGGGAATGACATGAGCAGAATTTTGATAACTTAGGTAACAATTATTCATAACTGTGTCCTCCAGAGCCCAGAGCAAAAGCAGATAATGCAGTGAAGATTTGAAGCATATATAATGACAAAAATATGCATAATGTTGTATCTTAATCAACATTATCAGGAGTCCAACCAAGCACTTGTTTGCTGACTCCAAGGCAAAAATAATCGATCAATCTTACTTGACCCTGAGATACTTAAATTCCTCACATGGGGCAACAACTCTTTCCCAACTCAGAAGTGGCAAGCCGCCTTTCTCTGGAGGAGGACTCTGGCCTCAGGTTTGACTCCACAGACTACAGACTACCCAGAGAAATAACTGAGAAGACAATTGACTTAGTGCCAAGAATGGGGACATGACTCTCGACAAGGATAGAATAATATAGTAGGTTTAAAAATATTTTAACATAATAAAATAGTTACATGCTAATTTTCACTGCGAAGCTGATGTATGCTTGCTTCTTTTGTCCGACCAACATGCCAAAATATGAAACAGAGACAAGCAGCAGATTGAACGAAACCCAGTGATTTTTTCGAAATGTTCTTCTCAAATGACTTAAACAATTAACTGACTATTTCAAGCACTGATTGAATTCACAATGCAAACTAATAGTTTTAGCATACTTGAATATATTCTTTTACACTCTTCTTCTTCATCGCTTTGTTTCCTTTCATTTCCTTTGCAAAACCAAGCACCATGGAAGACAATCAGGGACAACTGCCATTGTCACTCTCATCACTAGCACGTAAGCCCTTGTCCGACCCCAAGGACGAGTGCACTCAATAACTGTCCCTGTCCAGACGCAGTAAGCCTGTGCCACAATCCCTTAAACCCCGAACTCTGACATGCTTCAATGAGGTACATGAAGCATCCTCCTTTGGGAGATTAAATTGAAACTCTTTCCCACTAAACTCCTGATTAATTGGATTTTTTTAAACTCTGCTAATCTGCACTGTTGTGTATTGTCCTCAAGCAGTGGTAAGTGATAACATCAGGGCATATTGGTGAGACGTGACACTGCTCCAGATCAAGACTTCTATACTGACAGATAATATGATGACAAAGGTCTTGCATATGTTTCTCAAGCAACTGCTGTCAGTGACAATGTTTTTGTATTTTCCACCGTGGTGCACAAGGTTCTGCACTTCTATCTGCTTATTTCATTTCAGCCAATACTTCTATTTATTTATGAAGTCAAGATAAATATGTCAGCTCAGTTCCTTTTGCAAGCCGATTATCTGTCATTTCTTTCTATCTGCCGTCTGTGTCCTACATACAGTTCTGTATTTACCCTTCAAAATTCTTTTATTCGGTGTTGAGTTTCAGATATGAAATTGTAATCATGACAGTGTCAGACAGTGTTTTTCTCTGCAGTTTATTTAGACTTTTAGACTTTTATCTTTGTTTTAGTTTCTTACTTTGTTATATACAAACTACATCATTAATATGTATTTTGGCAGGGTGCAGCTGGCTGCAGGAATACACATTAGGTTGTCTATCTATCTATCTATCTATCTATCTATCTATCTATCTATCTATCTATCTATCTATCCTACATAACTGCCTGGGATAAGATGCTACAGTGCACTTGTTTACACTGACTGCAAACTATTGTAATCCCTGAGGTAAGCTGAGATGCTAGACACAAAATTCTCTCTGAAGTGGAAACTGGAAAGAAAAACTCCTGACTTTGTGTGTTTTGAGTGTTTTTGGGTATATTTGCAGTTCTTACTTCACTCAAGTCGGCTCATGCTGCTCTACAGTGAGCAGTGCAGTCACGTACCATACTATACATTGGTTCCACTTTAAAGGTTTTCCTGGAGAGTAATTGAATCTCTGCCACAGTTAACCTTTACCATCAGTACTGACTATATGTTCTTTTTATCCCTTTTCACTGTTCTTCTTTTTTCTTTACTGTTTATAACTAAACTTTAAATTACATCTTTACAATTGTATTGTCATTGTCATTTTTATGACGACAACAACAAACATGAACTTGTACACAGTGACCAAGAATATATGTTGCCTGTACACTTCCTTATGCGGCAAAGCATAAAATTTTCACTCTTACAGAGGGCACCTTTTATTCACTACCCCACTATGTCATTTAGTCACAACTGGGAGTGAATAACAAACTGATTCCTTAGAGAGCTTTGCTACATATGACATTTGATATCTGACCTCTTATCATTTAATACCCTTTGTGTATGTCTCCTAAAAGGTATCTTTCATTCCTCATTTGCATAAAAATCCTATTAATTTCTCTAGCCTGTTTTCACTGGGTATGTTTTGGAGCATCATGGCATGATCGCATATTTATATTATCTGTCAATTGTTGCGCATGAGAGATCCTTTACAAATGTAAGTGGAAAATGAAATTGTACCATTCAGAGTTGCATGTCTACTAAAGACATTTAGCTATTTTTACTACTACACATGAGCCCTGCTTATTATCTTGAATTTAGTTTTTTTAATGATAATGTATCAGATGTGTTACTGTACTGTAATTAAACTCTGTGCTCATTGGAGAGGCTCCATTGTTGAATTGAATAACTTCACTGTGTTCAATCCTTCAGTGAAAAAGAAATTAAAAACTGTAAAGTGACATCAATGTTAGAGGTGATATTACAATTAACTGTATCTGTTCGATTTAAAATGGTGCACTAAGCAAATGCATTATGTTCAAAAACTAAATAAATAAGACTGATTAATATGGCTGATGAAGAAATCTCTATAAAGATGGTGAATTTAGGGGCTTTGGTTTGTTCAACAATGTGTCAAGAACATTTTCCAAGGCACTAATTGTTCATTAACATCTATCATTAGACTTTCTAAGATGACTCACAATATACGTAGATCGTTACTTGATAATGAAAGCAGTTAGTTAAAGCTTTATAGCCTTTAGTATAATAACACCTCTGTACTAAACTGAGCCAAAAGATGATATTACTGACATCAGAGCAACCACTTTCAAAGTACTGGAAGACATTTATTATGCAAACGTGTCAGTGTCAAGGCAGCATCAATGTTGAGAGGCCCCAGAGCTATTTTATATGAGAGAGAAGTGGTTATCACAAGTTCTGACTTCACCTTTAGAATTAAATACAGAGCAGTCCCACAGCAGGAGGTTTAAGATTTCCCTTAAATCTAACGTTTATACTAAACAATATTTTAGTTTTAATATATTATAAATTAGTGGCTACTGTGCATTATAACATATAACTTGTCACTAAATCCAAGTCAATCACGACAAGAGATTTCTTCATTTACAAACATATGGTATATTCTCTATAGTATGTATAAGCTAAGATAATGGCTACTGCAGCTAATAAGATGAAACTTTATTCTCTAAAGCTGCAATAATAATTTGACACATTCTAAGAAAGTGTAAATCTGCCCAAATGTGTTAATGGGTAACGTCTGGACCTTCTGACTCTAACATTTGCATTCTCACATGCAGCTCCTTCAGGTCTTAATATTTTCAGGGTTCCAGTGCATGTCTGAAAATAGTTTATTATGTCACTGCGATATTGCTTTACAAGGGCACCATCACTTTTCAACATCTAACAGTAGCTAGGAGACTGGCCGTGGATGCAGTGAGGAGTGACGTTGTTGCAGAAACAGGACAGGAGGGGCAAGGAGTGAAGTGGTTGTAGTCCTCAGCTTATTTTGGTTCAAAGAAAGACATCTGAAAGTTGTTAATGCCAGTGTAATCGTTTAAATTACACTAAATTCTTTAGCGGAAAGATAAACTGGATGAAGTGAATGAACTGAACTGTGCTTTATTGATGTAACACTGTCTTGTTTCTCCCTATATGATGTGTGATATTTTAGGAATTGTCTACATGTTGGAGTGTCCTTATTCAAATAACCGAAACCAAAATGTGTGTGAATGTCAGATTGTCATGTAATGTGTCTGTTAAGGACTTTTTGAGTACCGTGCATTCACCATTGCTGGGATATATAGTCCCACTGAGCAAATGCAAGTAATTCTGTGAGTTGGATGGAATGCTGCATTTATGAAATTTATGGATCAAATTCACAAATCCCTTGAGGGGATTTGACTCTGTTAACGTCACTTATACGTGTCTGTGACTGGCACCTTAGCTTTAGATTGTCAAACTGTTTCAAAATCTACTTGTGCAGCTTCATCTGAATGACTGTCAGACTTTAAGACAAGTGCTTTATTTAACTCTGTGGCAAGACAAGATATCCCCAACCCTGACAGAGCATGTTTTACACATATGCTCAGTATATTTGTCATTATTTGTTGAAAATAAAAAAAATGTCCCTGCTGTGGTTAACAAGTTAACCCCCCAAACTCAGGAGGAAATTCTAACCAAGCCATCTTTGCCCTGTAAAAGTACTTCAGAGTGTCATTGTGTGGGGCCTCAAACCTCTGTATATGTCTGACAATCTCCACATGTCAACAAGCAGTTCATGGTAATCACCAACACAGCCACACAAGATCTTGCTTTAGAAGAAGTCAATATCTGTCTGCAGCAAGCATCAGCACCTGGTGTTCTGTCCTGGCACCCTACAGCAAACCTGTCAGTATGCCTCAGGCATTGCATCATTAGTATAACCCCATGTCAGCACTCACTCATGTTGTAGCCCAATACCCACTGTTTTTGTTCACAAAGGGTACTAAATTAACTCTATGTGCAAACTCCATCGTTATATTCACTTACAATAGAATATGTCTCATATTGTGTAATATGCAAAAACGGAAAGACTCGTTGAACTTTGGTATGTGCCTATGGCCTAGTTCCCAAAATATTTAACAATTCTTTTATGTGTACACCTAAAGGAAAGATTTCTAGGGAACATAAAAGTGTGAAAAATCTAAATGCAAATAAAAGGGAGGCTATTCACACTTTATTTCTATACACATTTTAATGATGTGGTCATTGGTTGGACAGTTAAATTAAGGTTGTTTATAGTTGCAGTATGAAGGCAGCTAAATAAAAGACAAACCCTATAAAAATTAGAGAAAACCTTCTAAAAGCTCATACATTATAGTGTGTTTACTACCTGTATACAATGTGGTAAACACCCACAGAATGTCTTGCATGTGTGTCAAATGAAAACTGAGGAATTTCCATCACTGTTATCCTGATACATGCTCAGTTTGAGGCCAGTACAATAAACTCTGTACTCTTGGGAGTCTCTGACTTTTGTGTCTTTATCAAGACAGTAGATGTATGGTCATTGTCACTGACGTCCAATTCAATGCTTGTTAGAAAAGATTTATGAAAGAACACGAACATTCACAGCATTCATTTTGGATCAAGTGCTGTCCAACATATTGGATGCTAAAATATTCTAGACCAGGTTTTCTCAGTCTTTTTTCTGTTGTAGCACAAACTCTGGAGTCACCTCAAAAAGTACAACATCCCTCTGTCAACCAACACACACAAAGACACACATTATAGGTGGCTTTAATCATTGCATTAATTTGCTTTACAAGATGCCAAGTTCTGTGCTACCACAGTCTTAGAGGCAGACTCGCAGATCTTTTCAGTTTTTAGCAGTCCACATTGTGGAGGAAATGCAGACATGGCACTCAATGCATGTTGGTATCTGGCATTGGTATTGTGTTAAACCAGTGTTAAACAGCCCCAAACTGCACTAATTGTTCACTGAACTCAAGTTTTTGCTGTTAACTATATACCAACCAGTGGGGAACACGACAGCTGTACATGTGGCTTATGACCGTGTACTGAAGTATTTAACTGTAGCTTACCCACCATGCACCATGTACAGTACAATTCATTATTCATGCATCTACTCCACACTTATAAGTCTGTTGGAATCACAGCATTGTATGTTATAGTTATAAACTGTGTTACTGCTTGATTGTTACATAAACACACACATTCACAGGCTGAAATTCTGTGCACAAGAAAGAGTAGCGGAGCACTGGAACTATGAGAATTTCCACTTCTCACTGATGAGGGGTTCAGGTCATCTAGGCTTGTGGTGTGAGAGACACAGTACTTGAACGAAACTGAAGGGGGACATAGGGGCTAAAAACATATCATGTTCATTTCTATGATGCATGGACGTTGTTAGAGATTGACATGAAGATCTGCAGAGAAAAACTCATTTTAAAAGACCCACTCACATATAAGCATCTTCAATGCAAAGTGTGTCACACATTCTTCTGTAATTCCTTTTTTTTTAAAAAACATTTTGCCTGGCAAAGTGTCACTCTATAAAATTGCTAAGTTTACCTATATGGATTAGCCCTCTATTGTTGTTGTTGCCAATACCTGAAGAATTATGCAGATGTGGTTGGGCATAGCATACAGTAGAACAGCATATGGCAAAACAGGTAGCAGGAGGGATAGACACAGCAGAGTGGAATGATTACAAGTGTCATGTTTGTGCCCACTTGACTTGCATATTGATGATTTAAACATGCTTTTTAATGTCATTAGTAGGCCATCTACATTGTGTGTAGTCATACACTGAACCTGGCATTAATGTATTGACATCCATTCCAAGGAAAGCCAGGCTTCCTCTCTTTTTTCAGACTGTACCGTAGTTGTGATTTTAATGGCAAATGTGTGGTGAAGCACGGTACTGCACTCCTCCAATCGCCATGCCACTGACATACTATGATTGGTCAGGAGAATGCCAAGGCAAGCCAGATGTCCTTTGGCTTCCACACCTATCAGATCATAGCATGGGGTCAGCGTCATCATTAGGCGGATTATAGTGGTAACATTAGAAAAATTAAGTGAGGTTATGGAGCTTGGTAAACTAAACTAATTCTACAGCAACAACTTCAATGCCAAAACTAGAGCTACGTATGGAGAAGAAAAAATGAGGCATTTTGACGTTTAACAAGGAAACTAAAGTCTGTTCAGAGTGGCTAGTTGTTAGTGCTAATGTTTAACAAAAAACAATAATACATAGCCATTGACTCTAAAAGGCAGGTGGTATTAATTCTACGACATGGTTATTGTCCATTTCGCCACTATGAAAGACAGGAGAATAGTCTTCCTCTTCCACAAGGGTTAGCGAAATGCACACAGTGTTTTTTTTCCTATAACTGAACTGTCCATATAGGTGTGTGTTAAATGTTTGATGTGCTAATATTGTTTGTACCTTGCTTGAAAGGATTTAGCCGCATGTGTTACGCAGCTTAACTAAGTTGTTGCTTTGTTGTTGTTTTCACACAGAAGGTTGTTCAGAGCTGTGCGAGTCTGGGTTGTACTCAGGTCTGGGTTGTACTCTAAACTGACTGAATTTGCAAATATGTGAATTACTGCTTCTTTTACTCAATATTAAATTTGTACTTTGAATTCAGCTGCCATTTATGCATATTGGAGCAGGACGATGGGCATCTTATAATAAGACGTTTAAGCCCGTGCGTAAGTGTTTGTGCATGTGTTCTGTCACCATGAGTCCTGTTTCTGCAGGCGCTCTAACAGCTCATCTGGCTACACTACATAGGCTCTGCATGCAGTGACATACTCCCTCACAAGACATAGATTTGAAGTCACTTGGCCTCCTCAAAAATTTTCCTAATGCCACACCACTGGAGGCAAATATTATGATGTATGAGGTCATTAATATTTTATAATTAAAGTATTATAATTATTATTACTAATAAAATATCAATTATCACATAGATTGGTAAACTTACTGTTTAGCAGTCATGTTAAAACAATTACAGTCCCAAAACAACAATAAATTATTAAATTAAAGTTAGGTTATCTCATGAAAATATAAAAATATGATATGA